>JBBBDQ010001026.1:4712500-4832500 GCA_037127315.1 Ascarosepion bandense | reverse complement strand
GGAGAGACGTCAATGGATCAACGGAGGTTACTATAACAACCAGAAACGACACTTATTATTATTCTTTCGACATCATTTCAGGATTTTGACCCCCATCAAGTCTTTTGTTCTCATTGATACTTGCAATTTATATTAGGCAACTGGATAAAAGTCAGCAGTTGCTAACGAGTGAGAGAGAAAACAAAAAAAAAAAAAAAATCCGTCATTCATTAATATATTTTATTAAAAATGCTGGGGGTTGAAAACGGCTCTGCACCAGTAATTTCATCCTCTTCATTGCCATCAGCGTCGAACCGGAATAATAATAATAATCATTATTATAATAATTTGCGAAAAAAAATACCAGGCTTTTTGGTTTTACAAAGAAATCCTCATGTCGACAGTAAAAGTCCAGTCGTCTCTCTACATCTGATGTTCAATTAGAGAAATACATACATTATATATGATATGTGTGTGTAAATATAATCTATAAAGAGCTAAGAAACCAATTAAAAAAAAAATCTTAAATGAAAATTAAAAGGGAAATATATAGACAGACAAGCAATATAATTATGGAATTACAGGGATATTGTACCGAGATTGGGTAAGTAAGACTATAGTGACTATATTTTATTATTATTATTATTATTATTATTATTATTATTACCATTTAATTTATTTCTAATTTACTGGTGATACTCATAAGTGATTGTAACCTTTTTTTATTTATTATAATTTTTGCACTTAGAAACTGTTAAGACATTTAATTAGTGATTAAAAAAAATGCAACATTTTTTTTGTAACATTGTGTTTGTGAATTTTAATTTTTAAATTTTAATTTCTTTTAGTTTTATTAAATTATGTTGTACATAATAATGTATATGTAAAACTAAAAAAAATATAATTATGATTTTATATTGTTTTTGAGACTGTTCAATAGATAAAAAAAAAAAGAAACCTTTAAAATGTTAGTTTCTTCTTCAGAAAAGAATTGGGGGATCAATGTACAATTATATTCATGATGTAAAATGGACCCCCTATCACAAAAAGGATCTTACAAGAATATATTCTTCATGCAACACTAATAATCAGCAAAACGAAAATTGTATTCCTTGTCGATCAAAATCAAAACGTTATTTTTGTAACGAGTTTTGCCTGGAAATGACTGCTTTTCTTAAACAAAGAGACTAAGTGCTTGAAATTGTGGGGGAAGCGAAAATGACAAAAAAATGTCGATTAGCTACAACAGGTAAAAAAAGAAGAAAACATGTTCGTTAATTTAATTATTTTATGTATTTAGGTTTTAGAAGAATCACAACAAAACTTGAAGCATTTGACATTTATTTAGAAAAAAAAACTTTTTTTTTTTTTTAAGGAATAACTAACTGCGTTTACTTTAGAGCTCCTTATCATCCAACATTTTGCCGTTAAATAGAAAAAACGCACTCAAACGAATTTATGAAAGTAGAAAATGACCCTAAAAAAAAAATTCTCCCGTCTCCGGCTTTTCTACAGTACGTTTTACGTACAATGTACTGGTCACATGACCACAATCGCATCTTCTATCCTATATTTAAATGCCGAGTCGGGTATTCACTTGGCTGCCACAGATGTTAAAAGTTGACCAGTATCTTTGTTTCCACCCCAAACCCGTTCGAGTGGATTTTCAAATACTCTTCTTCTTCTCAAAAGCATTTTAAAAACAGGACTATTTTTTATGTCAACAGTGTGAGGTTTGTTTATTTATTTTGATTATTATTATCTGTTCCACAAAAGAAACAGTATTTCTTTATATTGCGAGAGGGAGAGAAGTCTATCATTTTTCACCTGTAATTGCATTCTCCCCTGTCATATCCCTGTCCGACATCCTAAGCCTCCCCCCCCCCATGCCCAACCAATCCAAGTACTGAGAAATTGGGGGAACCTTTTTATAACCAAAAGTTTGTTTATTTCACTTTTTGTCTGTTATTTCTTTATCTATAATTTAGCCTTCCTCATATTGGAAACACAACTTTTTAAAACTTAGAGACCAATTCAGGTGTGTGAAAAAAAAAATCTCTTACAATAATTTTTGACTAACGACATGGTTGTGGGGGAACTTATTAAAAAGAAAAAAGTCACTTGTAGCCTAAAAGTAGATAGTTGTTGATCACATGATCGTTTTTACTTATAGTTTTATCATAAAGTGTACTGAAGACAAGTGTCCGCTGGAACCTGGACTGATTTTCTTTTGTATCCTAAGAACCAACGTAACAGTTGTCGAAAATTCGTTAAAAAACTTGAATTAAAAACTGAAAACAATTTTTAAAAAAAATCTAATAAAGCCTTAAAATGACAGGAATTTAAATAAATTTTATTTTTTGAAGACCTGTCTCCTTTTATAGCGTAGCATAGATGTGGCACAAGGCCGAAAGTATAGAGCACCCAATATGAAAATTGAAAATGGAACTCGCTATTATTCAGTTGTAACGATATTTTTAATACAAGCGTAACTTATGTGACACGAGACCGAATAGATAGAGAACCCCCATTGAGGATCGAACTCACTACTTTTTTTTGTAATTGATCTTTTAGCGAGACAAGCTTGTCAACCATTCACCACATCGAAGTGCCGAATCTTACCCACCCTGTGAATAGATTATCGAATAATATCGAAGCAAGAGTTGCAATTTCTTATAGACCCCCTCTTCTCTCCCCCGATTCCAGTAATCAACAACCTACCTTTAAATAAATGCAAGAAAAGACCAGGTTTTCAATATTTACGGGTGCTCAATCGTGCAATAATAACTTATGACAGGTATGGCTGGCTAAACGTTGTTTTGTTAATGAGTGGGCGGCGATTTGTGTTGACAGAAGAAAAGGAAAAAATATATATTTCTTAAAATTATTGAAACTTGTTTTGCATTTCATAGTTATGTACAAAAATATGCACATAGGTAAATTTACAAAGGATACAATTTCCTTTTCTAGAGTAGTTAACCCCCTCATTACGGTAATCCTTATATAAATAATCTGATATATTGCACTATGGGTCATCCGTAGTTCCTCAAATGGATGAATAAACTGGGATTTGTGTTTCTTTCATTTTATTTTTATGGTTTTTCAATCGTGATTGTGACAAGGATTTTTTTTTTACCTTGTTTTATAATTAGAATCTTCTTATAATTAATTTAATTTCATGATAACCTGTTTGAGGTGCCAATAACCGGAAACTCGTGTAAAATTATCACAAGAAAACCTTGTCCTTGTCTCTCTTAATTTTTCTGATCACCTTCCCTTTTTTTTTTTTAAATTTATTTTTCTTATTGCAAAAAGTTTTTTTTAAAAAAAACCTGCCGTAAAGGTTTTTCTCCAGGGTTCTGTATTTGTGCAACTCACGACCCTAATTCTAGCACTTTTTTTTTTTAATTTTATGAATTGAAAAATTCTTTATTTGGCTTTTATTAAATCATTTCTTTCTCGGCATTGGAGAAAAGAACAGAAAACACAAAAAAAGTGTTGGCAACAACGTTAAATGAAAGTAAAACGTATCAATTATTAAAATATGTTAAAAGTAAAACTGCTAAATAAATGAAAATCAGTTATGGTCCGGTCTACTGTGCATCATCGTCAATAAATTCACTGTGTAAATTTTAATTTTGTCTCCTAACGAAACAATGTTTTCTCATTTTTGACAGCATCATTACTTAGTGATGCTGTCAAAATATTAATTATTAATATTAATAACTTAATAACAACAGATTTAGTCTTTGCAAGGATGTCGAAGTAAACTTGGAATTGATGACATTTTAAGATTTTAGGAACGACAGGGTTCAGCTTTAAAAAAAATATAAAATAAAAAAGAGCCGTGAAAAGACAGTCATAGCCAAAATGCATTTTTAGTGAACGTTGAATTAAATAAATTGACACCTGATAACTATATAATTAAATTCAGAATTCAGGTAAACTGGTACCAGTTTGTTAGATCACATGATGAGTGATAATCTTGTTGTTGATTCCGTTCAGAGCAGGTCTTCACCTCCTAATGATTTTCCTAGCTTATTTAAATCATTTGTCTTTGCTTGCTTTTGTGTTGATTCCAAGTCTCAAACCTCCAAGATTCTTTCTGCATTTAGAAGATGCAAACATATGAGATGCTATATAAAAGGAAAAAAAATGTATGTAATATAAATTAGTGGTCATTGCATGTGAAGTACCTAGCATAGCATGAATTTACCAATTAAAAGATACGGCGTTTAACAATAATTCGACAGTGGTCTGCCTTTTTTTTTTTTTTTTTTTTTTTTATAAGCGTTTCACCCCGAGCAAGGCATGTCACTGCCACTACTGTGCAGGGGGCTACGTAGAGTGGAGAAAGGCTGATTAAATATAGGAAATAACAGAGGGTGGGTGATAGGCGGGTGAGGATACCGAGAATGAGGGTTGGGTAGATGAGAGTGTTGTGAGAATAGTTGGGAGTTAGTGTGATAGGAGGTGTCTATTGACCCTACATTTAAACTCCTGGAGATTGTAACTGTCGGGAAAGCAGACTTGTGGAAGGGAGTTCCACAGGCGGGAAGCGCGAGAAAAGAAGCTGTCTTCAAGTTAATTTTAAAAATTCCTTACAAGTAAGTATATTCTTCTTAATCTTCTTATTTTTTTTTAAAAAGAACAACATTCATAAAGCTAAATCTGTTGAAATTTATTAACTAGGACCAGCAGATTATCTTTAGTCACTGGGGCCCTGAGTTCAGAACCACGATTATTTTAATTTTCAAGAAAATTTAGTTTCAAAAACTGAAATATGACAAACTCACTTATATTTATAAATTTATATTTGACTCTGCAGGAAGCAAAGCAAGGAAAATGTTTGTGTCATTATGTTTCAAATATTTGATTTTTTTTTTTTAATGTTTAAAACTATTTTGATTTGCTAGATCTTAACTTCTCTATATACCAACAATAAACTCATTTATTATTTTAAAAATTTGTTTAATGTTGGTCATAAATCTTTTTTTTTTACTGAGGTTGTGTTGAAATACGTGCTAAATTAAATTGGTTTGCAATTTAAAACTTATATTTCTTAAAAAAAAAACATTTTTATCTACAAAAAAAAGAAAAAAGATAGCTATTATTCTAGAGTAACTAAAATTATAGTTTCAGTTTAGGGGCCGCAAAAAAGGTCAAAATCCGATAAATACTTAGAGATAACTGATGACTTGATTTTCTTGACTTAAAGTTGACAATAGTCAGCTGTTGTCAAGAACTACTAAGTCAACTGAAAATAATGATCACTGCAAAATATTAAAAATTGAAGTCTCAAACACATGCACATGTAAAAAAAACTAATCTATTGTAATTAAATTAATACTATTACTAATAATTGTAGTAATTTCATCCTTACCCTACCTCTCTCCCTGTGACTACAGGTGGCCTTATTATTTATTTTTCTTCGTTTAACACTTTAGTTTTAAAAATACCTGAAAAAGATGTCTCTTCCAACCAAGTAACTTCAATCGGCAAGAAGTGAATGAATAAATGTGCAGCTTTGATACTAAATGTGAAATTCTCGTTGAAAAAGTTTTTTTCTCGATCTTAATGTATGTATTAAACATTTATAAATGAAGGAAAACAAAGAATTAGGCTGGAAATTTGGTAATTTTTTTTAACCTTGTGTACCAAATTATAAGCTCCCTCCCACCCATTAAAATTCGAAAATTATGGAATCAGGCAAGGTACTTAAATGTCTTGGTTGTCTTCCATGACTAGCTCGTGCATGCGTGTTTGTTTTTGATTTTGTCGACTGAACAGTATAGTAGGGTCAGTTGGGCACTCTGTGAGGAAAACAGCACCATGACGTAATTCACTCTGCCAGTAATTCAGAAACGGCATGCTGTATTGCAATCAGGTGCTGCCAAAAATACGCACTGGTTCATGAGGAAGAAATAAAAACTGGCAACACAGGAATAGAATAACACAACAGGTATCTAATCTATCTAAATCTAAAATTATTTATAAATAATGGAACTTTGTGTGTGTGTCCGTTACCTATAGACTCCGAAATGGCTAAACAGATTGTCTTGAAAATTAATACAGTTGTACTATAAACATCTGCGAGTGTTCTTAGCCAGGTTTTGTGTCAAGGTACCCCCAATAAGTATCGATAATTGAAAAATTGGGTTACAGAAGGAGTGGTCTGATTTTAATCAAATTTGATACACTCATAGACAAAGACATAAGAAACGATATACAGAAGTTTCAAGGTTGCAGTTCTTACAATAGTGCAGAAAATCGATTTTTTATATATATATATATATATATATATATATATATATATATATAAAAGGCAAGATGTTTGTGTGTGTGTCTGTTTATGTGATGTTTGTGTGTGTGCCTGTATGCCTGTACTTTTTTCAGCCCTTTTATTTTAGTTTTTGCTTCGGGTTTGGCTATAAGTAGGTATAATTATAGTTCTTAGTCTGAGCCATGATACCATTTACTCAGAGGACATATTTAGCCTTCAAAATTCAGTTTACGATAAAAAAAACTTATTTGATATCGATACCAGGAAATCCAAATTTGACTTACATCCATTCATTTTTCTTTCAGTCTACCGTTTCGCTTTAACTGTAAACAACTATTGCTTTTCCGTCTTTCATGCCAACGTCCAAAGAGTCTTAGCTCCAGGACCATGGATTAGTTTTAATGCATTCATTACACCCGAGCAACGCCGGGCTATACTGCTAGTTTTAAATAAAGAACACCTGACAATGGCCAGAGTGTATTTGACCAAAACACTGCATATACAACATCTCTAATAATTAGAATGAAAACAATATTTTGAATCAATTAAAAGTATAAGGTTAGATATATTAATGACTGCTCCATTTAAACAATCTATGAACCTCTTCCTTCAAGTAGGTAGGCAAATGATACATCCATCAGGCCAGTGTTCAGGGATTCATTAATTCGTTTTCTATAACTTACCCTTTTACAGATTATTTAAAACCAGAAAAAAAACTTTTTTAGGATAAGAATATATATATATATATATATATATATATATATATATTTTTTTTTTTGTTTTTTGTTTTGTTTTGTTTTTTGTTTTTTCTGGGGAACAGATGCCAATTGTACGGACATTTCAGAGTGTTTGGGTATCAATCTGAGGGCAGTGATGAGAATTTGGGAAAGAGCTATCATCCATTCGTGTATTGAATACTGCTGCCACATCTGGTCGGGTGCCCCTGCTATTCAACTTGGGTTTCTTGACAAAATCCAATGAAGAATCTGTAATGTGATCGATCCCGACTTGGCAGCTTAGCTGCAGTTGCTCTTTCACCGGTGTAATGTGGCTTCCGTGTGTCTCTTCTGCAAATACTTTCACGGCTTCTGATCCAATGATCTTAGCTCATTGGTGCCCCCTATGTATGAATTTACTCGAGCTACTAGACTAGCAACTAAGTTCCACCCTTTTACAGGGAAACTGATAAAGTGTAACCGCAATTTCTACTCTAACAGCTTCTTTTCTTGCACTTCCTGCCTATGGAATTCCCTTCCATATACTTGTTTCCCTGACAGCTACAATCTCCAAGAATTTAAATGTAAGGTCAATAGTCATCTATCTCACTAACTTGCATCCTTTCTCTCAAGCTCTTTTCTCCATCCATTCCACCCACATCACACCGGCATTCTCATCCTTCTATTACCCTCTTCCTGACACCTCCTATAACCTGCCACTCTTTCTCATCACGTTTTTACCCCTATGTAACCCCCTGTGCAACAGTGGTAGTAAATGTTGACCTTGTCCGCCATAGTTTATGAATATAGAATACAGCGCAGTACGTAATCTGTTCAATGAAACAATGCCAAAGATTAACATTCACGAGTCAGACACTCTAC
This sequence comes from Ascarosepion bandense, assembly GCA_037127315.1. Classification (NCBI taxonomy): domain Eukaryota; kingdom Metazoa; phylum Mollusca; class Cephalopoda; order Sepiida; family Sepiidae; genus Ascarosepion; species Ascarosepion bandense. The sequence goes on along the minus strand of JBBBDQ010001026.1, from coordinate 4,824,640 downwards.
TGAATCAAACTATATCGCCAATACTTGGAAAAATATGGTCGCCTTTTATATGTGTTGCATTGAATATTTTGAGCCTTCTGATTGGTTAATCCTTCTATTGGTAACCTATAAAATGAGTCAGCTCATGGCTGGCTCACTAGTATAAAGGGATACCCAAAAAACTCTAACAATAAAACTGCCTTGCATGGAGTGAAATTATTTTTAAAAAAAATTGTAATGGTGATTATGAAAGTATGGCAGCTGAGAAAACTTATTCTGCTAAGGGACATCTGAATTTGTTGGTGAGGGCCTCACTCAACACAGAGGCCTACATCAGAAGTCTTGAGGCAATAGTGCTGTCCTGGGTTAAGAGGGTGGCTGCTGGAAGACCCTTTGTCTGGCAACAGGACTCTGCACCATGCCACACAAGCAGGAGAACTTAGTCATGGCTGTCAGACAATTTCTGTGATCATATCACCCCTTACATCTGGCCACCTAACTCTCCAAACTTCAAGAATTCTAGGGTGCAATATATACATATAAAACAAATATTTCCTTTTCTGATGTGATAAATTGTCAATGTACATCTGATTATGTGAGGGGCACAGTTGAGTGAGAGACCAAAAAAAACTCCTTGCAATACCAAAGATAAACTGAGGGCAAGGATTATGGCAGCATTCACCAACTTTAAATAAGGAAGCCACCCAGCAGAGTTGCAGGAGATTCCAAAGTTGTCTGGAGGTCATGGTTAAAGACAATGGTTATTTTATTGAATAAATTTATTCTTCAATATTTTTTGTATAATTTTGATAAATATCTGTTAAAATGAAATGTTACTGTTGTTTGCAATCACTTATGTACAAATACCCTTCGGAAAGGTATTAATCCGTCTCTCCCCTCCATTTATGTGTTAATAGGACAGATTGGGTTCTATAGCCTTGATCGGCAACCAGTCTACCGCAGAAAGCAATAGCAACCTACTGTTGGATAATCTTCTGCCCAGTCAGTCATGTCTCTTTTGAGACATGATCGCCCAAAGTATGTATCATATATGGCACTCAACTGACTGATTGTGGGATAACCATCTGCCCAGTCAGTAATGTCTCTTTCGAGACATAATCTCCCAAGCGTGTATCACATATGGCACTTGACTGACTGACTTTTATTTTTACTTTTGTGCTATTTAACAAGAATTTATCCATCATACCCTGTATGCCACAATTTTGTATATAGGACACGCCAGATATTTGGTTGTCATTGTTTTTCATTTCTTTTAAGGTGTGGTAGGGATCTTGTAACAATCAAATACATGGACTTAAACTTGATACTAAATTTGAATAAAAGAGAAGCATATACCAAGAGCACTGATTTTTTTTTTTTTTTTTTTTTTTTTTTTTTTTTTTTTTTTTTGTTTCAAGGGTGGGGTAGTGTCATGTGACACTGGAACAAGAGTGGTATATACTGAACTAATGTATGATATAATTTTGTTAACAAGATTTTTTTTTTTTATTTTGTCATGAGAAAGTGTGTTTTAAGGTGAGTGATTTGGTAGGGAGAAATGTCGATTTTTAAATAATTACAAATAGCTGAACGAGTTGGTTAGATTTGGTATTTAGTAATTAACAATAAATTAGTAATTGTTAATAATGATCTAATATTTGTTTTCTTACAATCAGTAAATAAATGGTGTCAAAAAAATGTGATCATTTTGATATCAAAACCAGACGTGATTTTAGCAGTTGCCATAGTAATGACTACTCTTTTTTTTTTTTTTTTTTTTTTTTTTTTTTTTTTTTTTTGTTATTATTTATTCCTTCTGGAATACAAACCTGAAGAATGGCTCCACCAACATGTCAAGAACACAAATTTTAAAATGTTGGCCTTCCTTAAAATGTAAGTGTTTCTTATCTGATTTAGCTTTATGCCCAATTGTTTTTGATTTCGTAGTTGTTCTCTTTACATGGTTATAAATCAAAGCTAAAGAGTCGAGTTTACTCCACTATTTAACCTATAGCTGGTGGGAGAGGGAAAATAAGGGTTTGTAGTTTTTCCCAACTATATGGGAATGTATCAAACTTGTCTAGAATTTGAACTTGGCTCTCCAATATATCGTTCTGCACTGTTATCTACACCACCTGCACATCCACATTTGAAACAGGAAAAAAATAAATTTAAGATGTTCTTTTGAATTTTTCAATGATTTAATTCAAATATTTACATATTTTAAAATTAAATTCATTGTGGCTTTAAACACCTGCAGGCTATCCTAATACTTATGGCCATATCTTGTGGAAACATTAGTTCCGGTACAATCAACAAAGTTAAGCAACATTGAGCCTGGTCAGTACCTAGACGGGTGGCTCTTTGGGTATATCAGGAGCTGAATCACGACCGTAGTCGTTTCTAATTCCTGTCAGGTTTGTTATATTCACTTACTTGCAAATACCATTGGTGTGAATTCACTGCTAACTCTTCTCCCCCAGCTATGGGTTAAGAAGACTTGTATCATTAAACCATTATTCCCCCCCCCCAAAAAAAAAAATTCTTACAATCTAAAAAACATATTCTAACTTAAAATAATCTGCCAAAGGTTAAGCAATAGAAAATGAATTAACGAGTCCATGAGTCCTATTGGATGTGTCATTTGCCTGCCTACTAGAGGTCAGAGGTTCATAGGTTGTTTAGATGAAGCATCTAATTAATATATCCAACCTTACATTTTAATTGATTCAAAATATTGTTTTCATAAAAATTATTAGAGATTTTGTTCTGTATACAATGTTTTGGCCAAATACTTTCTGGCCATCTTCAGGTGTTTTATTTCAAATATATGTGGTTTTTTTTTTTTTTTTTTTTTTTATGATGCCAGTTTTCATTTCTTTCTGCTGAATCAATGTATATTTTTTTCAGTACCTGATTGAGCTCATAATCAGAAAATGATGGTAGCACGTCTTACCAAGTCTTGTATTCACTGTGATGCCGTCTCATCAGTTGTGTATTTTGGGAGCCTTTATATTCAATGTCTCTTTGACACGTGTTTGTCATAATTGGTTTTTTTTTTTTTTTTTTTTTTTTTTTTTTAATCGTATCACCCCAAGCAAGGCGGTAACGCCACTGATGTGCAGGGGGCTACGTAATAGTGAAAAGATTGGAAAAGAGAAAGCGGGAAACCACAGCCTAAACAGGGAACAAAGGATGAGCCTCTTAACCTGTTCAATCGACGTGGGTGGAGTGTGAACCGGGCGATAGATAGATCTATCTACTCCAATTGAAAAAAAAAAAACAAAGTGAGAAGATTTGAAAAGAGAAAGCCGGAAACCACATCCTAAACAGGGAACAAGGGATGAGCCTCTACACCTGTTCAATAGAAGTGGGTGGAGTGTGAACCGGGCGATAGATAGATAGATCTATCTATTCCAATTTTGTCCTGCTTGTCAGAATTTTGTATTTAAACTTTTTATGACAGCAGAAGAGGCATCACCGATGAAGAATTCTAAGGGGAAATATATATATATATATAAAACAAATATTTCCTTTTCTGATGTAATGAATTGTCAATATACTTCAATTTATTCAATCTATTGTTCTTTTCATTATTATAAAATTTATTACAGATACAATGTTTTGACATCTGGCCGTTATCAGGTAAACAGGTTTCAGCTGTTCAGATCTTCAGTCCTTGTCAGGTGTCACTCGCAATAAAAAGGAAGAAATACGAGAAGCCTAAACATAGTAATCACACACGTTTTAAATTTGTAGTGATGCTTATTGCCAAAATTTTTGGTGAGCATCTTTTTCTTTGTCATATCAAGATATAGAATTTGGAGAAGTTTGTCACTTAGCTGTGCAATGTTCTTTCAGTCATGCCGACCCGAGGTTTTGTGAGGACATTATTGTAACGTCTTTACTGCTTATTGCAGAAAAAGCAAATGACCCTGAGACATTAAAATAATACCTTCATGGCCCAAATTTTTGATACTGAGCACTTTATAACAGGTGAGCAGCTTTTGTATACAGTACTGTGCAAAAGTATTAGGACAAGAACTATTTTATCTTTTATGAGGCATATTGACAGAAAATTAAAGTAGTTTTATTTGATTTACTCAACAAATGCTTTCACAAGAAAAAAAAAACTTGTTACAAAATAAATTTAATATTTAGTATAATAACCTTTTGCTTTGATCACAGCCTTCATTCTGTCAGGCATTGACATCACAAGCTTCTTCAATGTATCTAATGGTATCTCCTGCCAAGCAGCTTGTATTTGTTCCCAAAGTGTGTATGCAAAGTAACATTAGATTTATCAATTCAAGAGGAGGGAATAAGAAAAAAGTCAGTCATATCCAAGGATAATAGAATAATGAGTAGTTTCAAAATAACTTGTTTAATAGAAAATAGGAAAAATTAAGTATAACTTCTTTTTAATACAATTTTTAAAAAAATTTTTTTTTTACACCTAGTTTTAAATAATCAATATTTATTAGCATTTTAGTTGGCTTTTCACCCTGTATTTGAATTACAGTGAGGTTTTAGGAAAATCACCCCTGTCCTAATACTTTTGCACACTACCGGTAGTGTGCAAAAGTGTTAGGACAGGGGTGATTTTAAACTTTATTTTGATGCTTCATGAAAGATGAAATAGTTCTTGTCCTAATACTTTTGCACAGTACTGTATATATACTAGCAGTTTAGTTTAGTTTCATTCGGGTAGTTTAAGGAATAATAATAAAAAACATATGATGAATTTACATAGCAAATACTTACACAATGTCCACCCTTGTCACTTTTATAGAAATAGATAATAATGTAGAATGTCTCTTTTGGATTAGGGTGTGAGAGGGAGGGGCAACATATATAGATAATATAAATGGGGTGATCAATTCTATATTATAATCAATACATAAACTGATCCCTGTTTTTGTGGGGTGATAATATATATTTTTCTACCCCTAATTTTGGCTTTCTGAAAAATTTCAATGTGTCATTAGCGTTCTAAAATTTTGATCTATGTCTGAGTGCAACTCCCGTCGAGCTAGACTGCAAAATGTAGACGCTAAGTCGAATCTATCAAACAAATACTTATACAATGTCCATCCTTGTCACTTATATATATGTAATGCTCGATATCAATAAAGATTTAGGGCATTAATAGAATTAATGTGGAGAAGTTTGTCGCTTAGCTGAGTCGTGTTTTTTTTTAGTTATGCCAACTTATAAGTTTCCTGAAGATGTTATTGTGAAGTCTTCAGCCGTCTGTTTTTTATTTTTATTTTTTTGATAATACAACAGTCACCACAACAATCAAAATGCATACACACAAAAATGCAAACATAGCCCCCAAATTTTTTTAACTAAACACATATACTAACCTGTTAAAAAAAAAAAAGAAAAAAAAGTACACCCCCTTAAAAGAGGTAAATTCAATATGAAGCAAGTGAACACATTCACTTAAGCATGTTAAGAAGAGGTCAACACAATAAAAAGCAATTAATCATCTGCAAAGCTTACACCACTTATGAAACAACATTCTTCAAACAAAAAGGATCACCCAGTCACAAAGATATCAAATTACACAAAACATAATATAAATAGAAAAAAAATCTGGGAAGCAGCAGCAGAAAAAACAAGAACCTGAAGAGTGAAGACATCACAATAATGCCTTCATGAAACTTTGAATCCAGCATGACTGAAATAACACTGCTCAACCAGGTGACAAACTTCTTCCCCACCTACCCCAAAGAAGAGATCTGAGCATTTAAAAATTATTGGATACGATTCACTTAAGTTTTAATAATCGAATTGGTTCTCGGTTAGAAATCATGAAGTGATTTTTATAGCATTCTCAAATCATTAGTAAGTAGACATACAGATGCAACCACAGTTTATGGGAGCACTGCCAAAAAAATCTAGATGACCAGAACTTGGCAGCTGTTCTTATTCCTGCAGCTCAATGGTGGTGGTGGGGGGTGCACTGGCTTGTGAACTCGAGTACTTCCAAAACTAAACTAATCATGAGTTTTCTCCAGTCATAAGTGTTTGTCCAGATCTAGTTGTAGAATAAAACAAGAAACTGTATAATCTTCCAGAAAATAATCTCATCATCAGCCCTTATTTTATCACCGAGGATGACTACTTTTTTATGAGGTACACTACCGGCCATAATTATTAGATCACCCCAGTTTTTTAAAGAAAATGATGTATTTCATACTATTTTCAGTATTTATTGCCAAGTTGATAATTCTAAATGAAAATAGAATGGTTCTTTTGTTAATATAGTACAATAACGTGCATCAAATGAACTGCTCTGGTGTCCAGTTCTTTTCCCTATGCTAGTCTCTTTTTCTTATTGGATGGCCAAAGCAAAGGCTTCCTGGATGCCTTGTAAAATTTTGCAAACAAAAGAACCATTCTAGTTTCATTTAGAATTATCCACTTGGCAATAAATACTGAAAATAGTATGAAATACATAATTTCTTTAAAAAAACTGGGGATGCAATTCCTGCATATATATATATATATATATATATATATATATATATATATATATGCAGGAAAATTCTCAGATATAAGGCTGGAACACATCTAAAAATTTTATATTTAAATATAACATTGTATATCGAGCTAGCATACATTTTGCTAATGATGTCACATTATATTTTGCTTCCTCTGAAAATTGCTTCTACCATTATCAAATGACTATAGGCAATATAAAATACTCTACTGGCCATAATTATTAGGCCACCCCAGTTTTCTAAAAGAAATGATGTATTTCATACCATTTTTAGTATTTATTGCCAAGTGGATAATTCTAAATGAAAATAGAATGGTTCTTTTGTTATTATTACTTTATTTATTATTTGGTTATTTTGCAAAATTTTACAAGACAAGGAAGCAAAGATGAACTCGTCCGAATCACCCTAAATTTTCTTCATTCTTTTATTGATGAAACTGCAATATAGGTAATAAATCTATATCTTAACATAACAATATTATATTAATCAGATATCTGTCCAATGAAAACAACAAAGTGAATTTAAAATTAAAAACAATAAATGCACCTGCCGAAAAAAAATCTTAATCGGTTAATGTATGACGGATAATATTGTATATCGTTCTAGTATGCAGTTCGGTAACGAAGTCAAATTATATTTTGCTTCCTCTGAAAACCATTGGAAATTTATTTTCTACCATTATCGAATGACTATAGGCAATATAAAATACAATACCGGCCATAATTATTAGGTGATGCCAGTTTTTTTTTGTTTTTTTTTTTTAAAGAAAATGATGTATTTCATACTATTTTCAGTATTTATTGCCAAGTGGATAATTCTAAATGAAACTAGAATGGTTCTTTTGTTTGCAAAATTTTACTAGGCATCCAGGAAGCCTTTGCTTTGGCCGTCCAATAAGAAAAAGAGACTAGCATAGGGAAAAGAACAGAAACTGGACACCAGAGCAGTTCATTTAATGCACGTTATTGTACTATATTAACAAAAAACCATTCTATTTTCATTTAGAATTATCCACTTGGCAATAAATACTAAAAATAGTATGAAATACATCATTTTTTTTTTTTTAAATACTGGGGTGGCCTAATAATTATGGCCAGTAGTGTAGATAATCGAATACAATAATGTTTCTGTTCTCTTACCCTTCCCCTTTTATAGTATATAGCAGACATGGAAAGGAAAATGCAGGGCCTCCTACAGAAGGTAGCAACAGAAAGCGAGAAGAAAGGACTAAGCATAAAGTTCAAGAAAACAATGTATGGTCATCAGCAAAAAGAGGATTCCAAAATGCCGAGTACAGGTCGGAGAAGCTAAACTAAAATAAGTAAAGAAATTTAAATACCTTGGAAGTGTTCTGATAGAGAATGGAAAGTGTGATGTTGAGATCTGAAGATGCATTGGCATGGGCCAAGGATGCATTTCAAAAGCTAACCAGAATCTGAGAGACAGGAAAATCTCAAACAATTGTGGAGTTATTTTCGCAGTTGAGGCTAGTATTTGTGCTAAAGTCAGTCCTAACAGGTTCGACGTACAAAACATTAGGAACTAGATATATTTATTACGCAGTGTAATCTTGCCAGGATGTGCGTTGTCGTACAGTGGATATCGGCTCTGAACGAGAAACCGGGGAGCTGAGTTCGAATTCCAGTTGAATCCATTGTATTCACTTACGCGCAAATGCTCTTGGGAAAGGTATTAATCCGTCTCTTCCTTCCAGTTATGGGTTAAATAGCAGGACAGATTGGGTTCTACAGCCTTGGTTGGCAACCAGTCTACCGCAGAAAGCAATGGCAACCTACTGCGGGATAATCGTCTGCCCAGTCAGTCATGTCTCTTTTGAGACATGATCGCCCAAGCGTGTATCACGTATGGCACTTAACTGACTGAATCTTGCCAGGTCACTGACTATTTTCCTAGTCGACTAACTGTTGATTACTATTGTCCAACATCGACTGACCCTCGTTTCTCTTACTACTCCTACTTAAATTAGGTGGGAGAGTCTATTCATGATAAAATAGGTATGTTTCACCATAACAGAAACAAAGAAGAGTGTTAGATTGCTATGTGATGTCTGTCCTTCTGTATGGTAGTGAATGTTTGATGATCTCATCAAAGATGAAGAAGAGGCTTGAAGCAGCAGAAATGTGGTTTTACAGAAGGATGCTGAGGATACCATGGACTGAGCATGTGACTAACAACAGTGTTGGAGAGGATAGAAATGAGAAGAAAACTCATACTTAATATCAGAAAGAGACAGATAAGGTTCCTGGAACATGTAATGAGGAAGGAAGACCTGGAGAATTTAATACTCAAAGTACAGATAGAGGGAAAGAGATACAGGAGAAAGCAGCATGAGACCTACTTGATAGGCTTGAGCAAATAGATGGCAGAGCAGGGTTTGGGAGAGATAGATACCAAGAGGAAGAATGTTGCGAGCGACAAGAGACAAAGCCAAGTGGAAGTCTATTATTATGTTCTGAAGGGACATGGTACACAAAGAAGATATTTATGGGATTAAGTGCTCAATAAGTGTGGACATTGGGATCAGCACTAGATGGTGATAATTTTTCATGCACTCATCAGGCCATGAAAAAGATTGTTGCCATTCAGTACTGATATTTTATTAATTTCTTTTTTTTTTTTTTTTCAATTATATATCTGCCATTATTTGCAATGACTCCTTGCAACTGATCAGGATGTTTTTTGACACATTATGCGTCAAATTCAATTTGTTAAGGCACATGAAAGCAGGTATGTTCATTTTTAACTCAACCTCAATACCTCCTTTAATCCATGAATTTGAGGTTCTCACGTCATCTGCGGACAAAGCTGAGTGCTTTGTCTGCAGATTCTCATCCAATTCCACATTTGACTCATCCGGAGTACACCCACCCGACTTCCCTATTAGAACTGAGGCCAAACTGCACTATGTATATATTACCCCAACAGTAGTATCCCGAATAATTTCAAAACTCAACCCCCATAAGGCGTGTGGAGACGATGGAATCCTGGTGATAGTCCTTAAGAGGTGTGCTCCTGAACTTTCCCCTGTCCTCTCTAAACTATTTAACTACTGCCTTTCTGCTTCCTGCTTTCCTGCATGCTGGAAGTTCTCTTCAGTCGTTCCTGTATTTAAGAATTGTGGTGAACCCTCAGACCCATCCAACTATCGCCCTATCAGTCTTCTACCAATATTCGGGAAAGTATTCAAGGTCATAATCAATGCTGAAATAGTTCATCATCTCACTGCCCACAAACTCTTCTCTGACAGGCAATATGGCTTCCACTTTGCCAGGTCCACGGCTGACCTGCTAACAACTGTAATGGAGTACATGCTACAGGCCCTTGATGAGTCTGACGAAGCTCGTGCGGTTGCTCTGAACATCTCCAAGGCTTTCGACAGGGTTTGGCACTCTGGCCTCCTATGTAAACTACGGGGTTACGGTATTACCGGTCGCCTGCTTGACCTAATCCAATCTTTTCTAAATAACCGCAAAATGAAGGTCGTTTTGAATGGGTGTGCCTCTTCATCCTACAGCACGAATGCTGGTGTCCCACAGGGCTCTATCCTGGGCCCGACGCTCTTCCTTATTTTCATCAACGACCTCCCAGATAAGATCAAGTCCCAAGTAGGCATCTATACAGAGGACACTACAATATACTCCCGCACCAGTAAGAAACCTGTCGTGGCGGAGAGATATAATCTCGCTGCTGACCTTGAACGGGATCTACACTCCGTGGTGAACAGGGGCAAGAAGTGGCTTGTCAACTTCAATTCGTCTAAGACCAAGCTGTTGTCTGTCAACCATTACAGGCAACCTCTCCTGCCTCCCATAAGCATGGACCAAGCGATTCTTCCGGAGAGCAATACACTACACCTCCTCGGACTTACCCTGTCCTCAGACCTTAAATGGAACCACTATATTGAATCCATAGCAAAATCTACTGCTAAGAAGGTTGGGTCACTATGTCGATCCAGGATGTTTTTTCTGCCTGAATCCATCCTGCATATATACAAGTCAACCATCCGTCCGTGCATGGAGTACTGCTGCCATTTATGGTCAGGCGCCCCTGCCGTTCTCCTCAGTGTTCTTGACAGGCTCCAAAGGAGAGTTTGTAATGTATTAGGTGCTGATCTGGCAGCTCGACTGCAGCCACTTCCCCACCGTCGAGATGTGGCCTCCCTTTGTCTGTTCTATAAATACTTTCATGGCTTCTGCTCGGACGAACTTAAGTCAGTGGTGCCTCCTCAACAGGTGTTTACTCGTGCAACCAGACTGGCAACTGGGTCCCACCCATTTACAGTTAGGTTAGCCAAATGCAGACGACAATTCTACTCCTGCAGCTTCTTCTCTCGCACTTCCCGCCTGTGGAACTCACTCCCGTATTCTTGCTTTCCTGATGGCTACAATCTCCAGAAGTTTAAATGCAGAGTCAATATTCATCTACTAACCACTGACTGTAGCTCTCTCCCCACCCCCGTACAACCTTCCCTTCTCTCCACCTATGCATCTGTCATTGCACCTGCTTTCTCAGCTTTCTATTGCTCCTTTCTAACTAGTTTGTACTCCTCACTCTTTTCTAATTAATCTTTTTACAGTTATTTAGCCCCCTGTACATCAGTGGCATTTCTGGCTTGCTCGGGGTGAAATGATTATAAAAAAAAAGAAAATCAGCAACTTCATCTTTCAATTAATGTAGAGCATTAGGTTTTATTGAAAGTATGCAGTTTCAGTGAAATAAGATCAGGTGGGGAAAAAAAATTGTGATGCAAGCTGAATTCCTGCCAGGTATATAAGAAACATGATGATATATAGCAGTAAAAAAAAGAATAAGGAAAAGAAAACAAGTGATATATATTTACTTCAGTAAGCTAGCATGATAAATCAGAGCTTTAAAAAGTAAGTGTCATATTCATTTCAGGGGTACAGACTAATATTTTTGAATGAATTCAGTTTCTAATCAGGTTGTAATTAAGATTGATGTATAAATTTCTGAAAAACTAACCACAAGAGTGTTGACGCCCAAAGTTTCACCCTGAAAGTAAAAGATCAATTTTTGCAGAGTAATTTTGACATTTTTTTTTCTTTTTAGTAGATACAAGATTCTTTCAATTAGATAGGTTTGGATCTTGAGTGAGAGGGCAAATATTATTAGAGGCACAAGAAGAAAAACCAAAGAATGTACAAGTGGGTGGGTAGCTCCTAAAAAATTTTTGGTCTTGAACAACTTTAGAAAGTATTTACAAACTGTATATTTTTGAATTCCTTCTTGTTTGTGCCGAGTACTTTTCAGCATTGCTCATCAGATTTTTTTTAAAAAAACAAAATTCATAAATATGAGGAAACTAGACTGAATAACATCTGACATAATGACTCCTTTTTGAATTCTTGTCAGTAACGAAGGCTAAAGAATAGATCAGCAAATTCCTAAGAGTAAAGAGACTGTTGTTACATCTACAGCACTGCTAAATATGAAAGGACTTTCAGTGTTTTAGTAAATGTACTATAACCTGCACTAACAGAAATAAAGAATAAGTATTGCACAGTGATGTATTAAAGTGAAAAAGAGGATTTATTTACATTTTTGCCTCTATATAAACAAACATTTAGAGAGTGTGTCTTGGGATCCTACCACATTAACAGAAGTTACATGTGAGGAAAATATAAACATATATAGTGGTCTTAGTTGTTGGTTTTAACATCAGACTGGTACCTCTGTGACTCATTGGCTTCACTGGGTAAGTGAATGGTCAATGACTGTGGTAACTTGGGCAATTCTTCTGCTAAGGAGTCGAATCATTTTTGGTCGCTTATATAGTGTTGGAGTGTCTTGAAAATGAGTTGTTAAATAGATGCTCTCTGATTAGTCAAATTTATTTTTTATTTTTATTTTTTTTGGAAATAGGTGTGTGGAACTAGACTGAAGTTAAACCAGTTTGTTTCATTTAAACAGTTGTCTGAATAACTTGTGAAATATTCAGTAAATTAATAAACATTAAAGCAACATATGTTTTGACTGATTCTGAAGTTTTGTATGATACTACTCATCAGGGACAGAGGTTATAATAAGTCTGTCGTTTGTCTGTCTGTGGTCAAGATCTCAAGACCCATTGGATAGTTTATGATGAAACTTTCAGAAATGGTTTGCTTCATGACTGGCACAAGTTAATTAGATTTTGGGTTCTATTTGGTATAGGATAAAGTTTCTGGGTTATTTTTCCAGTTTTATATCTAAAGTTTATTTTTTACCTTTCAAATGCTAAATACTGAATTACCTTCCCTGTTTCATTTTAAGTGTGTGTTTAATTTTGAGAGTGGTCATTTAATTTTTTGTATTTTCACATTCAAGTTTATTGCAATTATTCTCATTTTAATAATCATTTCTTGCTAATTGCTGAGATGATGTCAGTATTGCCTTAGAGGTTTGCAGTTATTGACTGCTCTTTCTAGTTTAATAGAGTATAAATATTCAGTATTAATTCAATAGATTTATTGGGCCCTCTAGCGCTGATGAGTGGTGTTACACTTCCACATTTTTGTGAGTTAGTAGCGATGGTCAAATATAAAATAACAGAATTGCCCAAAAACAGAATTAATGAAGTTTGCAATAAAAGGAAGGAACTGGGTAAAATAAAAAGATATCAAGCAAGGAAACCAACAAATATATCCAAGGCAAATTAATAAGGTGAAAGGTTCACAAACTAAGAATTAGCATTTTTTTTAAATTTTTATTTTTTTATTTTCTTATTTATTTTTTTTAATCATATCACCCCGAGCAAGGCAGTAACTGAAGCGCAGGGTGCTACGTAAGAGTAAAAAGATTGGAAAAGAGAAAGCCGGAAACCACATCCTAAACAGGGAACAAGGGATGAGCCTCTTCAATAGACGTGGGTGGAGTGTGAATCAACACAGAAAAGCAAATTCAGACAAGTGAATGTAGTATTCTATCAAACTGCAAACAGGCTTATTTTATTGGTTAAGAAAAAAAAAAAAACCCAAAAAAGTCCCAGCATGCAGTTATGTGGATTTTGCCTATAAAAGGGGAGGGTCAAGTATTTTGTAGACATTCCCACCCAGATTGAAATCAACATAATTTTCATTTGAATTTCTGGCATAAGGAATTATTACATTATATATATATTGTTCCTCATATTTGTTGTTGAGTAGTTTTTGCACTGAAAGTTATAATCGTGCTATGTCAGTTGCTAATTGACTTAATGCACCCAAAATGTTAGGAACCTGGTAATCTTCCACTGTAAGCTGACTCTTTAGTATTCGGCTAACTGCCGACTAATATCAACTGCCTAGTAGTTCTACTGAACTCCAATAGAACTGTAAAGAACTCTCTAGAACTTCTAAGAACTCCTATGAACTTCCTGTTAACTCTTGTAGCAGGGAGAGTCCATTATCTGAAGAATAGGTGTGTTTCACCATAACAATATTCATGACATTTTGCTCATTGTAAGCTCTGGCCTTCTTCAGGTGATGGATAAAAGAGTTGGTTAGATCCAGTGGCTTGACCCAAAGATTTATGAGTTCAGTACCTGGCGATGTTAGTGCTGAACAAATAACTTGCTGTTTTGAGATCACTGAACTAATTTGAGATAAAGATAACTAAAACATCAGGAAGTGGCATGTGTCATGCAACAAGAACAATATGCCCAGTGATCAAAATAAAGGGTTTGAAATCTCAATCACTTGAAGGCTGGAGCATATTTAGAATGTTTCGACCATTTTGTCTTCCGGCCTTTGTCAGGTGATTGTAAATCACAATATCTTAGAGTAAATTTCAAATTGAGCCTTTATTTAATTTACAGGAATAGATTATTCCCATTTTGCTGTCTAAGACTATTACATTTTGTTCTTATTTTATTAATAAATTATCAGTTAAGAAATAACCGAGAAATACTATATATATATATATATATATATATATATATATATATGGATTAGAGCACTCTGGCTATTGGGCGGGTATAATGACTATATACACGCTAAAAAGTCTGCCTTCTTCTACCGAATGCCCATAACCCAGGGGTAGAATCGCCTAATGACGCCAATTTGGTCGGGCTTCAATCCTGGGTTAAAAAGCAATCGGAGTCTAACCGTACTGATGAGTTGTGAAACAGATCTGTCTGCGGATGACTATAAATATTATATATATCTCTATCTCCCTGGACATGAACAACTGAATGAGAGCACAATTTCAGCCGGGAGCCCTGTTTGAAATTCCTTGAAGGTTACCCAGGTTGGCAAGTATCCAATATAGGTTGGAGGGTACAAATGGCTGAAATATTGTGATAATAACAGCAAAGATGACGACAGTGGTCTCCATGCAAATAACTTAAATAATTTATTAAACATTATGGCTTTAGCTATACAATCTTCTAAAATTTAAATTCAATGTCAGTTGGTATCTTTCTGTCTTCTTGAACTGTGTTCTTTTTTTTTTTTTCCTTCCAATCTTTTCATTCACTTTTGCTTTCACTCCTTGTAACATCCTGCATTCTAGTGTCAATGTTGCCTTGCTTGGGGGAAGAGAAACAAGAATATATATATAAGCTAAGAAACTAAGAACCCCAATGTACCTCCATATAAGGGATAAACATTGCCTTCATAAATTAGGGAAAGCCAGAGCAAAAAGCAACCAAAAACTGTCTAGTTTTTGGTGAACTGATTTAAAATATAACAAGCATCAATGTTCCCCCCTATCTCTCTCTATCTATCTGCATAAAACACACCACTCAATAAATCCTGAGCCTAACTAGTAAAACAACAACTTTGGACGGCTTTCACCTGCTGCTGCCCACTCAGCTGACTGTAGATTTAACTCCGGAGTGAAGTGGTGGATCCGTGTTTCATTTATTGTCACATATTTATGCAAAAATTCTTGTTTCTTGTTGCATTGAAACAGTTGCCAACAACGCTCTGACTTGTTGACACATTGTTGTTTCTGATCGACTGTGAGCAAATGCAGCACCCACTTTGAACACAGCTTTCTCATTGATAAACATTTGTGCAAAAGGGTAAATACACTGCCTTCTGATATGTTCAACATACCTGCTATCTCAAGCAACTTCAATTTACGATCAGCTAAACTGAGTTTGTGAATTTTTTCTGTGTTTTCTGGTACAACTTCTGATTTTGTGCCTGTTCAGCCACATCTAAAGTCAGTATACCACCTCTTAACCATTGTTTCCAATGGATCATAGTCCAAATAATACATATCGAGCCATTGTATTGCTTGAACAATATTTTTTTCCTATCGACAGGAATGGCGAAGCTCGAACCGTTGCATTGGATATATCTAAGGCGTTCGACAGATTTTGGCATGCTGGCCTTCTATGTAAACTGCGGAGCTATGGTATAACTGGACATTTGTTTGAACTAATCCAGTCATTCCTCTCTAACCGCACAATGAAAGTGGTATTAAACGGACATGCCTCTCAGAACTACCATACAAACGCAGGTGTCCCCCAAGGCTCCATCTTAGGTCCTACACTCTTCCTGATATATATTAATGATCTCCCTGATTCCATAAGAACCCAAATAGGTTTGTACACCGATGACACCACAGTTTACTCTCGCCTCCAACAAAAATCTGGTGTAGGCGTCAAAGCTAAACTTGCAGCCGAGATTGAAAAAGACCTCCAATCCATATTGGACTGGGGTAAGAAATGGCTAGTAAATTTTAATGCTTCTAAAACGAAGCTACTGTCAATTAACCATCATCGACAATCTCACCTACCTCCCATTAGCATGGACCAGGCTTGCCTCCTAGAGAGTAAAACACTACGCCTCCTTGGTCTCACACTTTCAGCGGACCTCAAATGGAATGACTATATCGAATCCATTGCTAAATCCGCTGCTATGAAAGTCGGTTCTCTGTGTAGGGCCCGGAAGTTTTTTCCGTCTAAATCTATCCTGCACATTTACAAATCTACCATCCGCCCGTGCATTGAATACTGCTGCCATATCTGGTCGGGTGCCCCTGCTGTTCTCCTCGGGCTTCTCGATAAGGTTCAGAGGAGGGTCTGTAATGTGATAGATACCGACTTGGCAGACCGCCTGCAGTCTCTCTCCCACCGGCGAGACGTGGCTTCACTGTGTCTCTTCTATAAATACTTTCACGGCTTCTGCTCCGATGAACTTAGATCACTGGTGCCCCCTAAATACGAATTTGCACGAGATACTAGATTAGCAACTAGATCCCACCCTTTTACAGTGAAATCGATAAAATGCAGCCGTAACTTCTACTCCAACAGTTTCTTTCCTCGCACTTCCCAACTGTGGAATTCTCTTCCAAACGATTGCTTCCCCGACGGCTACAATCTCCAGGAGTTTAAATGTAAGGTCAATAGACACCTCCTAACACACTAACCTGCTCCCATTCTATCAAACACTCTTCCCATCTGCCCGACACTCATCCTCGCTATCCTTACTCATCTATCACCTTTCTCCTGACATTCCCTATGTCTATCCACTCCTTCTCTTTACCTTCCCCTATGTAGCCCCATGTGCAATAGTGGCAGTGGAATGCCTTGCTTGGGGTGAGATGATTTTAAAAAAAAAAAAAAAATCCAGAAAGCAATGCATTATCAACACAAGAAATTCAGATTTTTCCATTTTTTTATTTATTTATTTATTTTTTTAATTTATAACAGTAACTTAAATAACTGTAATTTGCTTGGGTGTAATGAAAGCTTTAAAACTAATCCATGGTCCTGGAGCTCAGACTCTTTGGATTTTGGCATGAAGGACTAAAAAGCAATAGTTGTTTCCAGTTAAAGTGAAACCGTAGACTGAAAGAAAAATGAATGGATGTTAGTCAAATTTTGTCACGCGTCATTTGAAGGTTTGTACTTCATAAAAATCACATGGATTTTTTTTTTTTTTTTTTTTAAGTGGCGCCATCTATATATCAGACCCTGGACTTATTGAGTGATGTGTAATGGCAAAGCTTTTACATGCTACAAACACTGTCCTCAATGTCGATATATGTAGTATACAAAAAATTCAGAGCAAATATAAAATATATAAGGATTTTATTACTGTGTGCAATTCAGTTTTATGTAGACATAGATTTGTTTAATGTGACAGTTGCTGATAGATTTATCAGAACTTCTGACTCTGATGAGAAGTTACAATTGATGTTATACTTGAACATTTAATTTCCGGCATAGGGTATTATCATGATTTACAAGTACCCTATTGTCGCTATCTTTTTTTTTTTTTTTTTTTTTTTGAAAATCATATCACCCCAAGCAAGGCGGTAATGTCACTGAAGTGCAGGGGGCTACGTAAGAGTGAAAAGACTGGAAAAGTGAAAGCCGGAAACCACATCCTAAACAGAGAACAAGGGATGAGCCTCTTCACCTGTTCAATAGATGAAGGTGGAGTGTGAACCGGTCGATAGTTTAGTCTATATACTCCAATTGAAAAGAAAAGATTGGAAAAGAGAAAGCCGGAAACCACATCCTAAACAGAGTTGATACCGCAACATTTTGGCCATTGTAATCTCCGACCTTCATCAGATGACTGTAACATTATCCAACTTTGAAGAGGTTGAAAAATCATGCAAAAAAATTTCAGTCATGCTATACAACAGGTCAGCCTATCTGCCTCATTCTCTATGAGTGGCTGTTAAAGTGAATATTTATTAATTAAATATTGTGTCTCTGGTTATGTATTTAGAACTTTTTTGACAAAAAATTCTGCTAAGCTTAAAATGCATTAAATTCTCTGAATTGTTACCTATTTTGATAGACATCTTTGAGTTGCATTCTTACTAATTTGCAAAATATCATTTCATTTGGATGTGTGAGGAAATGGTTGTTGACCTTGCCACTCCCCCCCCCCACCAAAAAAAAGTGTGAATGCTTTCGAGTTTTCATTTGGCTATATTCCAAGAAATTATTGGGAAAGCTTCAAGGGAAGTAAATTAATAAGGTTTAAACCTTCCTGTAACTTTCTTTTACAATAAAGACATTTCTTTTTCAATGAACCTGTCTCCTTTCAAAACGTAGGCGTTCATGACTCGCCACAACTTCCTGTCCTTCGTAGATCATAGTAAGTTTTATTTCTTTGCTATCTCTCCTAATCCATGTTCTGCCAACCATTTATACAAGCTCTTTCTTCTATGTGCCATATCCCTTTAGGAAGTAGGCAATCATGGCTCGCCACAACTTCTTGTTTTTTTGTCGCTCTTAGTATGCGGTAGATGTCATGCCATAGTCAAAACGTGAGGTAGAACTCACACTATAGTAGCACTAAATTTTACGAAAAAACTTTGATATGCTTGGTGGTGGGAATTTTTTTCATGTGAAACTGGCCAATGACTCAAAAAGAAGTTTGGAAATTTTTGATATTTAAAAAAAAAAAAGATTTAAACCCCCTTTGTAGATAGGGGTGAGAATGTAGACCCTCTCGAACAAAAACTGCTTTATTCTCTCTCCAGAATAATCTATAGTTTGGAAGTTATAAAAATATTAATATTAATAAGCAGCTAATTTAGTCCTATTAAAACAGGAATTTTTTCAATCACACCCAATGTTTTGTGGAATTCAAATTAGATGCATTGTTTTTGATTTTTTTTTTCCAATTCTTGGGTTTCATTCGAGTTGAGTATGGCTTGACTGAAACAAAGTTTGTCAGATTGGTAAAGAAATATGAGACCTGATTGTTGCCTATTTGCCTTGTCCATGTTATTTATTTAAGATGAATCGTGCCAGTTGTAAATTATGAAATTTGAGTCTTAGTGCTTGAAATGGTTCTGGGCAACCTTTACTTTTGACTCTGTTTTCATTTGAGATTAAATATAAGATTGTTTTCTTTCAGAGATGTGTGTGTGTGTGTGTGTGTTGTAGTGTGTGTGTGTGTGTGTGTGTTGTAGTGTGATCAGAAAGCTGAGTACAAATACCAGTCAAATTCATTTATACACAAATACTCTTGGGAAAGGTATTAATCGATTCTTTCGCTCTTCAGCTAGATGTTGAATAACAGGACACATTGGATTCTTAACCCTTGGTTGGCGACTAGTCTAATGCAAAAGGTAATGGCAACCTTCTGCGAGAAAATACTCGGCCTAGTCAGTCATGTTTTAAAAAAGAAATTATTGCCCATGAGTGTACCATGTATATCAATTAAGTGACTGAAGGATTTTATACACACACTCCTGCTAATACCTATCACACTCATAAATGCATGCATGTATTTTGGTTGGATGTGTAACATGATGCCTATTGAGGTTGGGTGTCACGTGTTTCTGGGCCATTCAATAATTTTTCTTTTCAAAAATAGGCATCACTGGCTGTGGTTTAAAAAGCATTTTGCACCGCATTCAAGCAACGGTACAGCACGTGTCAAGTTGGATTTGGTCGAGATCAAAATAACAAGCAAACAAAACTCGCGCCACATCACGATCTAATATGTGCAATTGAGATATTTGTGTGGTTGTCTATAACACCTTTTTTTCTTCCTCCATGAGCAAATGCATTCAGGAAATTTCATTGCCGATACTGGCTGCAAAGAGAAACGATCGTTTTGTTTACTTCTTTATGAGAATCTACATGAGGGACAATTACGCTGCTGGTGGCACCAGGGGTAGTGGTCCCGCCATAGCCACCGAAACCGTGACATCACTCCTGGTTGGCTACTGCTGAAGACAGGGTATCACACGTGCTAACACATGTATGTTTAAAAAAAAAGAAATGTATTTTGGAGTAAATAGCACATCCCCAGTGATACAAATGCCCTACTCTATACATTTAAATTAGGAACTCTAAGTGAGTTTAAAAATGTTCATTAAAGTCAGTCAAGATCATTTTCTAACAGACTTCACAGTGAGTAACCTAAGCAAAACGGCGAGGTATAACAATATGATGGAATGATTATGTGAGATATATATATATATATATGTGTGTGTGTGTGTTTAAGGATTTGTGTTGTGGTGCAGTGGATATTGGCTCGGAAAGATAAACCGGGGAGCAGAGTTCGAATTCCAGTTGAATTTGTTACATTCACTTATGTGCAAATGTCCTTGGGAAAGGTGTTAATCTGTCTCTTCCCTCTATTTATTGATTAAACTAGCAGTATTGCCCGGCGTTGCTTGGGTGTAATGAAAGCTTTAAAACTGATCCATGGCACGAAAGACTAAAAAGTAATAGTTGTTTCCAGTTAAAGCAAAATCGTAGACTGAAAGAAAAATGAATGGATGTAAGACAAATTTTGATTTAATGGTATCAATATCAAAAGTTTTTTTCATTGTAAGCTGAATTTTGAAGGCTAGATAAGTCCTCTGAGTAAATGGTATCATGGCTGAGACTAAGAACTACAATTATACATACTTAGAGCCAAATCCGAAGCAAAAACTAAAATAAAAGGGCTGAAAAAAAAAATAGACATACAGGCAGATAAACAGACACACACACAGACATCTTGCCTTTTTCATATATATATATATATATATATATATATATATATATATATATATATATAATCGATTTTCTGCACTATTGTAAGAACTGCAACCTTGAAACTTCTGTATATCGTTTCTTATGTCTTTGTCTATGAGTGTATCAAATTTGATTAAAATCGGGCCACTTCTTTTATAACCCAATTTTTTTCGATTTTCAATATTTATTGGGGATACCTCGACACAAAACCTAGCTAAGAACACTCGCAGATGCTTATAGTATGACTGTGTAAATTTTCAAGAAAATCAGTTCAGCTGTTTTGAAGTCTATATTTAATGGACACACACAGACACACACACACACACACACACACAACGTTCCATTTATAAATAAGTTTAAATATTTCCCTCCTGTCATTCTCATGGAGAGAGAGACAATAGGCAGTGTTGACGCAGTTCATAAGTGAGATAATAGCAAGGCAACATCGACTCAGTTCATTCTCTTTACTACCAGTTATTAAACTTTACTACCAGTTATGAAAGCTCTTGCTGTGAGTTTGCTCTTTTAACAATGCTTTTTTTTTTCTCCAATAATTATGTTATGGAGTAGTGAAATATAATATATACATATTATTATATTTAGTGTATTGAGGCAGCAGATAATTTTCTAAACAAAACATCCAATATTGGAGGCCATCTACATTAAATCCAAACAGCCCACACTTAATAAAATCACGTTTAAATCTGGTCATAACACATTACATTGCATTTAAATTTATGGTTCTGTTTACATTTCGAGCTCTTAAGCGGTGTGACGTCATACAAATTTACGAACTGCATTTGCTATTTTTGGAAACTGTTATCATTGCTTAGCAAATTTTTATGTCAACACAAGATAAAATCGTCACTGATGGTGGATGTTTTTATGTTAATGTCCTTGCAACCTCTCTGAAGATGACTCATGTGCGCCGCAAGCTTAGAACCAACTAAATAAAAATGAATTTTTGTCTTTATTTTCAACTGAAATTAAGGCCAAAATATGATGTTTAGAACGGCTCATGATTAAACATAACAGACATTCACTGTCTCTTACATTTAGCAGGATATGTTTAGAATATTATATATATATATATATATATATAATTTTCCTCCTGTGATGCTCAGGGGGTTTGAATTATTGTTTTTGTTTTTTTCTTATGTCTTAAAGCAAGATACTCAATAGTAGGTACATCAATATATATGTTGCCATCCTTTTAGACAGCATATCAATATAAATATTTTGGTGTCATTTTTCATAGCAAGGGCATATTCATAATGATAAACAAACTATGAGCACAAAAACTACAAGACTACATACTGATAGACACAGAAACTCCAAGGAAAATTTTTTAAATTTGTAATAATAGAGCCAAGAGAAAGCAAACTAATGGCAAAGTTGTCACCTTTTGGTAATAGAAAAAGATATTAGCATCTCAGATAACACTAAAAAAGGTTTAAAAAAAACAACAACAAACTAGAAATTACTGATAAAAATCAAAGGAAAACATGACCCTGAAACTTGACTAAGGATGACCAAATTTCCTGATATAAAGGTAAGGGTCTACCCACTCCAATTTTCAGCCACTTTCTTACCAACGGGATATTTTTTTTTAAATCGTATCACCCCAAGCAAGGCGATAACGCCACTGATGTGCAGGGGGCTACGTAATAGTGAAATGATTGGAAAAGAGAAAGCCGGAAACCACATCCGAAACAGGGAACAAGGGATGAGCCTCTTAACCTGTTCAATAGACGTGGATGGAGTGTGAACCAGGGGATAGATGGATCTATCTACTCCAATTGAAAAAAAAACTAAGTGAGAAGATTGGAAAAGAGAAAGCCGGAAACCACATCCTAAAGAGGGAACAAGGGGAAAAAAAAAGAATTACTTTCACCATGGAATTTTATTTGCTCTTAATATGAATCATGTTATTTTGTGACATTTGAACAGCTCTCCAATAATATATTGTTTTCTAAACATTGTAATAACTTTATAAAGCACATTAAATGCTATTCTTACATAATTCTGCTATATATGGCTTCTCTCTGTCTCTTCTACAAATATTTTCATGGCTTCTTCTCCGATGAGCTTAGCTTCCTAGTATACTTGCTTCCCAGATAGCTACAATCTTCAAGAATTTAAATGCAATGTCAGTCGTCATCTCATATCCCCTTGATTCCCATCCTTTTCCCAACACCTCCTGAATCTTGTTCTTCTCCCTTTTTCACTCTACATTCGGGTAACTCTGTTCACACCAGTATTTCCATTCCTCTCTTGTCCATCTGACACCACTTGCAGCTGGTTCGTCTACGGTTCCTCTTTCTCTTCACTCCCCTCCTATGTAACCCTTCACTCTCCTCTTATGTAGCTCCCTTTGCACCAGTGGCAGTACTGCCTTGCTTGGGGTGAAATGATTTAAAAAAGAAACTATTCCTCCAAAGGCATGGTGAGAAGCACGGTGTACACTGGAGGAAATTAAGAGCAATAATTCTATCATGTGCATTGTGGTGCAGTGGATATCGACTCGGAACAAAAAATTGGGGTGCCAAGTTCAAATTCCAGCCGAATTCATTGCTTTCACTTACGTTCAAATACCCTTTGGGAAAGGTATTAATCTCTCTTCCCTCCAGTTATGGGTTAAATAATAGGACAGATTGGGTTCTATTGCCTTGGCTGGCAACCAGTCTACCGCAGAAAGCAATGGCAACCTACTGCAGGATAATCTTCTGCCCAGTCAGTCATGTTTTGAAAGAGACATGATTGACCAAAGCGTGTATCACGTATGGCACTTAACTGAATATATAATAATTGAAAACATAATTAATATGGCACTTAATATATAATAATTGAAAAGACAATTAAAACTCTAATGGGCACAAAATGGGGGATCAGGTTTATATTGCTATGAAGTGATAAGCTGATCCCCCACTAATTAGACTTAATATAACAATGTAATGTAATCTTTCTCTTCTCCCTTTAGCTATGAGTTAAATGGCAGGATAGATTGGGTTCTGTAGCTTTGGCTGGCAACCAGTTTACCGCAGAAAGCAATGACAACCTACTGCGGGATAATCTTCTACCCAGTCAGTCATGTCTCTTTCTAGACATGATCGTCCAAAGCATGTATCACATATGGCACTTAACTGAATTCCATCAAAAAAAAAATAATAATACAGAGAATAAAAAGAATATCCATTTGAAAAAATGATAGAATTATAGATACCAGTGATGGTATCTCATGGCTGGTGTCAGGTTTTTTTGGAGCCGCTTGAGGAACGAAGTTGAGTAAAGTATTAAGAAACAGGACAATTTTGCTAGAAACAAAGAAGAGAGTACTGGATTGCTACGTGCTGTCCGTCCTTCAATATGGCAGTGAATGCTGGACAATATCATCAAAGATGAAGGAAAAACTTGAAGCAACTGAAATGTGGTTCTACTGAAGCATACTGGATATAATGTGGGGGATCATTTCAATATTACAATCAATATATATACTGACCCCTCACTTAGTGGTCATAGCAGTTTCTATACATTTATATTGATATCCAAAAGCACAAGGATGCATTCCAGAAGCTGAGTAGAGTATTAAGAAACAGGAAAATTTCACTAGAAACAAAGAAGAGAGTACTGGATTGTTACGCGCTGTCCGTCCTTCAATATGGCAGTGAATGAAGGACAATATCATCAAAGATGAAGGAAAAACTTGAAGCAACTGAAATGTGGTTCTACAGAAGGATGCTGCGAATATCATGGACTGAGCATGTGAGCAATGATGAGGTCTTAGAAATGATGAAAACAAAAAGGAAATTAATACTGAGCATCAAGAAGAGACAGCTGAAGTTCCCGGGACATGCAATAAGGAAAGAAGGCTCGGAGAACTTGATATTAACAGCCCAGATAGAGGCAAAAAGAGACAGGGGACAGCAGTGGATAACATATTTGAAGGACCTAATCAGGTGGATGATGGAATAAGGGTTGCATGGTGTAACAGGAGAAGGCGTGCTAAGAGCCACCAGGGATAGGGGGACGTGGAGAGCCATGATCGTCTACGTCCTGAAAGGACAAGGCACATAAAAGAATATATATGCCAACTGTTTATAAGAATTTATAATGTGGGTATAAATGGGGGATCAATTCTATATTATAATCAATATATAAACTGATCTATCATTTTGTGGCCATGCTAGCTTTTATACAGTTTTTAGATTTATGGTTTTGAGCTAGTGCATGACAGAATAGGGGTTGCATTGTGTAATAGGAGAAGGCGTGCTAAGAGCCACCAGGAATAGGGAGATGTGGAAAGCCATGATCACCTACGTCCTGAAGGGACAAGGCACATAGAAGAAGAACATCTTTAGGGATTGATCATATATACAGGTTCTACTTGTGGTCTGGAGACTCAACGGACTTTAAAATACCTTGTTGGGGGCATTTTCTCCCTGACATATTGTAAATTATTTGCTCGTGCCAGATGGATTATTATCAGCTTTCAATATTTTAGGGTAGGAAATCACACGGCAGTTTGCATCCTTAAATTTATTTTTTATTTTCAATCTTCATTGAAGCCTTGATTTATAGAATTCCATTAACATTATTCACTAGAAACTGCAAATGCAGGAAAAGATGGGAATTAAGGAACAACTGAGAGGCTATAAATCAAAAGAAACATCGGCACAGTCCAGTTGTTAGTATGCTTGATTTGTTGGGCCATCATGTGCGTAGCTTATTGCTAGCTTGAGTGGGGATTAAGGGGAATCATCTGAATTAATGGAGAAGGGGTTAAGGCTTTAAGAGAACAAGGATAGACATCTGAGAAACTAAAAAAAAATTTTTTTTATAAATCAGAGATTACACACATGCCTGATGCTTTTTATTATCTCTGCTTTAAGGTGGAGGTATTGTATTTGGTCGCATTTGTCTGTCTGTCTATTTAACTGTCCGTGGTCAGAATATCTCAAGACCTGCTGGATGGATTTGGATGAAACTTTCAGGGATGATTGGCCTCATAACTGGAATGAACTGATTAAATTTGGGATTTGCTTGAGTACAGGATAAAGTTTATGGATTTTTTTTCCGCTTTTTTTTTTTCCCGCTTTTTTTTTTCCCGCTTTTTTTTTTCTCACTTTTTTTTTTTTCCGCCTTTTTTTTTCCTGCTTTTTTTGTTTTTTTCCCCGCTTTTTTTGTTTTTTTTCCCCGCTTTTTTTCCCCCGCTTTTTTTTTTCCGCATTTTTACTAATATTTTTTGTACGTTTCACATGCCAAATACTTAATTACATTTTCTAGATTGTTACACATCATGACATTTTCTGAAAGCACTACGTTTTTTTTCTCCAAAATAGTTTTTATAATATAAATTTAATATTTATTATCCGAAAGCAAAGAAAAAATGTTTGAATACACAAAAATATGAGTGAAAATACCAGCAGCTTCTTTTGTTGAACTTCCTGCCTGTGGAACTCCCTTCTATATTCTTGCTTTTCTGACGGCTACAATCTCCAGCAATTTAAATGCAATGTCAACACCCATCTCTTATCCACTTGACTCCAGTTCTTTCTACATCACCCCGTATATCTTGTTCTTTTCCTTTCTCTCTATCTCCGCATCTGTCTTTGCACCTGTGTACCTATTCTTCTCTTGCCCTTTCTCTGACACCCCCTGTAACTTGTTTGTCTTTCTCTTCACTCTCCTCCTGTCTAAACTTTTCTAAACTGTCAAAACTCTCTTATGTAGCCCCCTGCACATTAGTGGCGGTACCACCTTGCTTAGGGTGAAATGATTTAAAAAAAAAGAAAAACTGTTTTATGATTTTTGCAGCCCAGTTTTTAATTTTACTTTACATTTTTAATTGTTTTTGTAATTTTACTTTTGAGATCAGTCAAGTTCATTGCATTTATTCTCATTTTAGTAATCATCTCTTGCTAATTGCTGAGGTGATGTCTGCATTGCCTTGGCGAAGGTTGGTGATCTTTGACTGCTCTTGTTTTTATTTTTTAAAGGCTCATATGATTTAGTTCTCATAGGTCCTGTGTTCCCAACCAGGGATCTATGAACTCCTAGGGGTCCATGAAGGAATTTCAAGGGGTCCAAAAAATTCTAATTCTAAAACCACAAAAGTCCCATTGAGAAATATAGAGTAAAATACTTTTTTTTTTTTTCATACATGTGTTTCATTTATACAGGTTTTATGCTTCTTTTATTCATACATTCGCACGTGAGCTCAAAAATAAAGCCAGTTTTTATATAGTTTTTTTGTACAATACCTACAACTATAAGAACGTTAACATAACATTTTTACTAGGTGTTTTACTTAAATAAAGGAGGGCTGAATGAAATGTTTTTTGATTTTATATGAGTAAGTTTAAAGCTTAATCAGCATAACACAGGGCATTTTACATGAATATATCTTTTACAGAAAAATCTTTTATTTTTGCTAGTTTAACTTATTCCGTTGTGGGGGTCCACAAGTGAATAAGTGACTGGAAAAGGGGAACCGTACAAAAATGGTTGGGAACCACTGTTGTAGGTGAATGCCAAATTTCTTCTATAAAGATTTTTAAATCAGACCGAAAAGGAAACTAGGATTCATGTGAAAGATTTCAAATACAAGTTACAGATTATGGCTCTGGACATCTTCCTAACCTTTAATAATGTTTGTCTTTTTATTATCTCTGCCACTCCCTTTCTCTGCCATTCATTTACATTTATATCCACCTCCCCGCCGTCTTTCTTGCTATCAATGTCAAGGGGGTGTCAAATGTTTCAAGTCGTCTTTCCTCATATGTACCAGAAATTTCAAATATTTCTTGATTCAAAGTGTGTATTTTATTTTGTTTGCATTTCCAGACAACTTCCTCATTGCTTGCATGTTCCATCCATGGTATTCTCAGCATATCTCTGCTGTCTCATGTCTTCCCTTCAACTGAGGAAATTGTCCAGCATTCACTTCCATATAGGAGGATTGATTTCTCATAAGTATCCAGCACTTTCCTTAGTTTTTCTTGCTTCAAGTCTCCTTCTCATCTGTGGGGAAAGTGTCCGGCACTCTTTTCTTTATTTGTTTATACTTCTGAGATGAGGTAGTATTTATGTTATTTACACTGTTTGGACTGTTGTTTTCGTCTTTATTGCATTGCCATGTTTACGATGTTTCAGCTGTTGTATGCTTCAGCCTTCTTCAGGTGCTAGAAACTTTGAACCAAACCCCCCCCCTTTTTTTTTTTTGATCACTAGCATAAATAATTCTCATTCCATGTGCGATGCCACTGCTGGATGCCATGTAGTTATTTCCCTTTAACTCAACTCTCTTTTCTTTATTTCTAATTTTTAAAAATTTTTTTTATTTGCTTTTTGAAATCTTCTGCTATTTCAGTGTGCCCTCAAATGTCTGTCAGATTTTCTGTCATCTGTTAAAATTTTTCTCGGATAGGTAGATAAAAAATATATTAAAATGCCAAAAATAATAGTCTTTCAAAAGAAAACATTGATTGTTAAAAGCTGGTCCCCAAAATGAATGGCTTACGGCCTATCACGTTGAATACACAGGTTCTCGCTCGATCACTGAAGTAAAGCAATGTTGAACCTGGTCAGTACTTAGATGGGTGACTGTTTGGGAATGCCAGGTGCTGTAAGCATTTAGTGACTGATGTGCCTTGTGGTGCAGTGGATATCGACTCGGAAAGAGAAATCGGTGAGCTGAGTTCAAATTCCAGTTGAATACCCTGCATTCACTTAAGCACTAGTACCCTTGGGAAAGATATTAATCCATCCCTTCTCTCCAGTTATGGGTTAAATAACAAGGGTAGGACTTGAGGACCCTGCTCTTGAAAAAACAAATCCCAATGAGTCTTGATACTTGAAAAGAAAAAAGTATTACTAGACACAAAACTTGTATAAAAACAATTAGTTGTTGAAAGAAAAAGGTATTACCAGCAATAAATAAAAATTTAGTTGGCAATAAATGACCCGCCGAGGTTGATATGCCATAAAACAAAACAACCAACCAACCAAAAATTAACACAAACCATTTCAAGTCATCAAAAAAAAAAAAAATGCAATATTTATTTATTTATTTATTTATTTTTTAAAAATTTTCTGTTTTATTATTGCTGTGGACCCAGTTAAGAGTTCATCAAGAAATAATACAAACACTAAAATAGGAAATAACGATATATATATATATATATATATATATATATATATATAAAACACAGCAAGATACAAATACATGGAACTCTGTTAATAGAACAAATAAATACGGGTTAGGAAGTAATACAGTAATTTGGGACTCGCAATGGTAATATGGTAGCAGTCTTGGCTATCTCTGCCTATCGCTCTCTGCTGATCTTTCACTGAGTTCTCACTCTCTGCTTATCTCACTGATCTACTCTCCACTTGTGAGGGGAAGTATATGTAGTTGTAGGAAGAGTTCAATCTGTTGTAATGGGTGATGCAACCATAACAGTTATGATAATTATATTCTGGATCCTCTATTATATATCGTCTTCTACCAGGCAATTATTTTCTTTTGGACATGTCAGACCCAATATTTAATAAATCTGTGGTCAGGTAATAAGGTGCAGTTGAATAATTCATTCTTTAAAAGGCAGGAATTGTCATTTCCTTTACATTGCATATGGTAAAGTATTGACATGTTCTGACATTTGATGCCTCCATATAAATCACAGAGAACCAATACTGGAAAAAATGTGTGAGTGAACCAATAATTTCCTTAGCTGTTGCCAGAGATCAAATTCCCAGCTCTGTTTAAAACCAATTGCCTCTGCTTGCCAGTGTTTCAGCAGATCTATAAAAACTAGCTCTTTAACCCAATTTAAGATAAAGTACTTTCATACAATGTTGTAGGCGTATTAATTCTACATTTAAACAGGATTTAATTGATTTCCATTATTTCGTCTGAGTACTTTGGTTCATAGTTTTCAATTGAAACTTATTTACTCTGCCTTGTTCCTATGATAAAAACTAAATTAATTTCTTTGTACAAGAAGGTACTGATAAGTTCTTAGCTTCATCAAGAAGACCTTTCACCTGCCAAAAAAAATTTTTTTTAAAGTTTTGTCTTTTAACTATATTTTGTTTGGAAAGTGGTTGATTGATTTCAGTTATGACTTATCAAACTTTTTAGTGGTCATTTAAAGCAAGAAAATATTTTTAGATTGTAATAATTTTTTGGGAGATAATGAATTTCTGACACAAGTCCTTAATTTTTAATTTTATTTTTTTAATCGTTTCACCCAAATCAAGGTGGTACTGCCACTGATGAACAGGGGGCTACATAAGAGTAAAAGTTTAAACAGGAGGAGAGCAAAGAGAAAGATGGACCAGTTATAGTGGGTGTCTGAGAAATGACAAGAGAAGGATGGGAACGCAGGTGTGAAGACAATTGCGAAGGTAGAGAGAATGGAAAAGATATAAAGGGTGATGTAGAAAGAACTGGAGTTAAGTAAATAAGAGATGGGTATTGACATTGCATTTAAGTTCCTGGGGGTTGTAGCTGTTAGGAAAGCAAGTATATGGATGGAAGTTCCACAGGCAGGAAGTGCGAGAAAAGAAGCTACTGGAGTAGAATTGTCGGTTGATATAACTGTAAATGGGTGGGACCTTATTGCCAGTCTGGTTGCACTAGTAAATTCTTGTTGTAGGGGCACCAGTGACTTAAGTTTGTCAGAGCAGAAGCCATGAAAATATTTGTAGAATAGACAGCGGGAAGTCACATCCCACTGGTGAGAAAGTGGCTGGAGTCGAGCTGGCAAGACCTATCACATTACAGATTGTCGTTTGGAGCCTGTCAAGAACACTGAGATGAACAGCAGGGGCACCTGAATATATATGACAGCAGTATTCCATGCACAGGCGGATGGTTGATTTGTATATGGGCAAGATAGATTCAGGCAAAAAAGCCATAGTTGGTGGGAGATGAGATAGATTTATACTTTTCCAAGGTGTACAGGGTGCGATGTATAAATTGTCGGCTAAATTATACAAAAATGAAAATAAAACTGACATCTCATTTTGTCAGATATATTTACCAAAATGACACAAAAATATCTTGAAATACTAAAAAATAAATTTATTCAATAAAATCGTCATTGGCTTCAACCACGAATTCCAGTAGACTTTGGAATCTCCTGCAACTCTTCTGGGCAATCTCTTTGTGAATGCAGTAATAATCCTTGTCTTCAGTTCATCTTTAGTGTTACAAGGAGTTTTGTTGGTCTCACGCTCAACTGCACCCCCAAACACAATAATCAAGGGGGGGGTTGCAGTTTGGGGAGTTAGGTAGCCAGATGTAAGGGGTGATGTGGTTGCAGAAATTGTTTGACAGCCATGACTGGGTTCTCTTGCTTGTATGGTACTACCTCCTCAAGGCACTTGATGTAGATTACTGTTTTGAGTTTGATGTGAAGCCTTTAAAAAAGTGATATATATATATATATATATATATATATATATATATATATATACATACTTATGTACATTCATTATTATGCAATATAATATATATATATATATATACATACTTATGTACATTCATTATTATGCAATATAATATATATATATATATATATATACATACATACTTATGTACATTCATTATTATGCAATATAATATATATATATATATATATATATATAAATAGAGAGGGAGGGGAAAGGAAAGATACAATAAATGCAAGCAGTGGAAATTTAGTCTATAAAGAAAGAAGAGAGAGAGAAGAGGAGAAAATAAAGTAAATTGTGTGAACAAATTAGAGAGAGGAGAAGGCGGTGGAGGAAGCGGAAGAAGAGGATAAATTGCATCTAAATTATGCAAAAATGAAAAATCACATTTTGACAGATATATTTTCACAAAAAATATCTTGAAATACTAATGAGTAAATTTATTCAATAAAATCGCAATTGTCTTCAACCACTCCCTTCAGACGACATCGTAATCTCCGGCAACTCTTTAGGACGGTCTCCTTGTTTAGGTTGCTGAGTGCTGCCATAAGCCCAACTTTCACTTCATCTTTGGTGTCTAAAGAAATTTTGTGGGTCTCTTGCTCAAAAGCACCCCAAACATAACAATCAATGGGGGTTGCAGTCCGGGGAGTTAGGTGGCCAGATGCAAGGGTTGTAGAAATTGTCTGACAACTGTGACTTGATTTTCCTTCTTGTGTTGCATATCTTAACCCAACATTACCTCTTCAACGTATTTGATGTCGGCTTTTGTGTTGAGCCTGAGGCCTTGTGCTAAGATAAATAGATGCCTAATGTTGCCATTACTAGTGATCACTTCAAATACATTCGCTAACACCATGATACTCATCCAACTCTTTCCAAATCCTCTGTACTGGAGCTTCTGACACAAATGCCAAAGAGGTTAAAATGCTGTTTTGAAATTTCTGGCAGAGTGAATTGCATCATGGTTTTTGTTTTTTTCTCAGGGACCACCCAACTGACCCTCCTACACTGTGTGGTTGACAAAATCAGAAACAAACAATGCATATGCATGAAATTAAATATATAAAATGACAACAATTTACCCATTGCACCCTGTATTTGCATGTAAGTAAATATAGAGGACCTGACTAGAATTAGAACCTGCTCAGATTTGGAAAAACTGAGTGCTGGTATGCATTACACTTGTTGTATATCCAAGCTTACAACAGTTGATATCTGTAAGTGATCACTGATATTTGGGAAAGTAAGTCAGACCAAGAACATTTCAGCACCTTATTTATAAAATGTGAAAATAAAAAAAAAATCTTTTATAGTTATTTTTTTTTTAAAAATTAGTCATGTGGGAGCATGTCGAGCTTCACTCTTTTGCCAGCCTTCATCGTTATTTGATAGCGAAATAGTGTTTTATGGGGTAAATTTCAAATACACTGTATGTTAATGTCTAACAGGAAAGGTATTATTTTCCATCAGGAATATTGTCAGGCCTCCTGTTTCTTTGGCGACCTGGCAAAAATTGTTGCAATTTGGCTGGGATGTGTTATCCCCATTGACCATATTCACCAGACATTGCACCTTCAAATTTTCATTTATTAAGGTCTTTGCAGAGTAATCTCAATTTTAAATGTTTTAGTTCTTTAAATGACATAAGAGAGAAAAACCTTAAAGAGTTCTTTGCCAATTCTGAAATTCTGGAAAGATAGAATCATTAAGTTAAAGGAAAAATGAAGACAGGTTGTGTAACATATTCATATTTAGTTGAATAAATGTTTAACGGCATAATCACCTTTGTTTTAATTTGGCATGAACTTTCCAAACAACCTCATGTAAGGAGCATACATGTATATTTACACACACACACAATCTCTCTGTCTCACTGTCACTCACTGTCACTCACTGTCTCACTGTCACTCACTGTCACTCACTGTCACTCACTCTGTCTCACTCACTGTCACTCACTCTGTCTCACTCACTGTCACTCACTCTGTCTCACTCACTGTCACTCACTCTGTCTCACTCACTGTCACTCACTCTGTCTCACTCACTGTCACTCACTCTGTCTCACTCACTGTCACTCACTCTGTCTCACTCACTGTCACTCACTTTCTCACTCACTGTCACTCACTTTCTCACTCACTGTCACTCACTTTCTCACTCACTTTCTCACTCACTTTCACTCACTTTCTCACTCACTTTCTCACTCACTAAGTAGTGAAGCTAGACCTGTTACCTTGAACAGGCATGCTTCCAGATTCTATCATATAAATGTGGGTGTTCCTCAAGGCTCTATGCCAGGCCATACTTTTTTCTTATTTTCATCAACAGTCTCCCTGATGTAGGCATCTACACTGATGACACCACCATTTACTCCCGAATTGCTAAGAAATCTGCCAATGCAGACAGAACAAACCTTGCTGCTGTTCTTGAAAAGACCTCCAGTCAGTGGTAGACTGAGGTAAGAAATGGCTCATAAACTTTAATGCTTCCAAAACAAAGCTGCTACCCATTAACCACCATAGAAAATCTTTTGTACCTGCGATTAGCACAGATCATGCTAATTTCCTTGAGAGCAATACACTGCACCTCCTCGGCCTCAATCTCTCAGCTGACCTGAAGTCGAACTACTACATTGAATAAATAGCTAAATCTACTGCTAAGAAGGTCGGGTTCCTGTGTTGGGCCAGAAGTTCTTCTCTTCTGAATCCATCATGCACATTTACAAATCTATCATTCACCCGTGCATTGAATACTGCTGTCATATCTGGTCGGTTACCCCTGCTGTTCACCTTGGGGTTCTTGACAAGATCCAAAGAAGAATCAGCAATGTAGTCAATCTTCATCTCGTGGCCCAATTCCAGTCTTTCTCACCAATGAGATGTGGCTTCTCTCTGTCACTTCTACAAATAGTTTCACAGATTCTGCTCCAACGAGCTTAGCTCCTTGGTGCCTTTCCTATGTCAATTTATTCGAGCTACTAGACTAGCAACAAGGTCCCATCCTTTTACTGTGAAAACAATCAAGTATAACTGCAACTTCTACTCTATCAGCTTCTTTTCTCGCACTTCCCACCTGTGGAACTCCTTTCCATGTTATTGTTTCCTTGATAGCTACAATCTCCCAGAATTTAAATGCAATGTCAACTGTCATCTCTTGTCTCCTTGACTCCCATCCTTCTTCTCACTTTATACTTTGCTCTCACGCAGCTCTCTTCACACCAATGTACCCGTCCTCCTTTTACCCATTCTCCGACACCTACTGTGACCTGTCTACCTCTCTCTTCACTCTCCTATTATGTAACCCCCTGTGCACCAGTGGCAGTTCTGCCTTTCTTAAAATATATATATATATATATATATATATGCAGTAGCAGCCATAATATAAGGAACGGAAACAACAAAGACATAAATATGTGTATCACTTAAAAATTAATGCATGGTTAGCGATGAAATTTTTAGCAAATAAAGATTAGGGTGTAATGCACAAAGTTACAAAAATTTACATAATAGTTTTTTTAAACAAAGATTAAATGGAACAAAGGAAATAAGCTACTGGACAAAAGTTAATTAACGATTTTGTTAATACTTGATTGTGAACAAACTATCAACAAAGTTTAATATTCGGTAAATATCCCCTTATTTTCAATTACATCGTCGACCACATGATCTAATTAATTTCTTCCAAAAATCAGCAGTAATTCCCTATTGTTTGTTTTTCAATAACTCCCATAGGTGATCCTAGTTTTTTGGGTTTCTTTTCTGAGCCTTTTCTCCAATTATCTTCCATTGGATTCAGGTCTGGGTTCGGGGCTGGACACTTCATTAGGGCGATTCCTTTTTCTTCAAATAAAGCCATAACCTTCTGAGCCTTGTGGCAAGGTGCATTGTCCTGCATGGAAATAAGAGATTCATAAAGATTTAAAACCAATTTAATAATGAGTTCTACCTCCACTGCTTTTGATCACTTCAAAAATTCTGTCGGGCATGCTAGAAATAAGCGTTTCCATTAAGGTGCGAGGGATGTTGCTCCAGCTTCTGAAGATGGCTTCATGAAGTTCATTTTTTTGTTGAATATTGTTTGCCATTTCGATAAACATCTCTTGTCATCCATCCTCAAACATTTTCAATTGGGTTCAAGTCTGGTGAGCATGCAGGATGTCCCAAGAGATGGACCCCATTTTCTTGCAGAAAGGTCAAGGTCCATCTTGCAGTGTGGATTGCAGCATTATTCTATTAGAATAACCATCCATCCACACACAAACTTCATCATCAATGATGCTTTTTGTAGCATGCTAACATAACCAGCCACTGTTTGACAACCCTGCAACACCTGGAGATCCATCGTCCCTCTGTAAGAAAAGGCACCCCATACCATTAGGGACCCTCCACCACTATGACGTGTGGAGAAAATTTCAGGAGGCATGTTTTTGTTATACCAATATCGTTGGAAGCCATCAGGACCATTTAGATTGAATTTTTTCTCATCAGAAAACAGGACTTTCTTCCACTTCCCAACATCCCATGTTTGGTATTCACAACCAAATTTTAAGCGGTCCACCTTGTGACGTGGAAGCAGCCAAGGAATTTGTTTACGCTTTTTATTTAACATGCCTTTTTGTTGTAAGTGTCGTCTGATGGTTATGGGACTGCAATCAGCATCTGTGACTGCCTTAATTTGACTAGAAGAAAGTCCCCCCTCTTTCATAACAACCCGTCTTATTCTCTTACTCAATGCAGGAGAAATTTTTTGGGACCTACCAGAGGATTTTGCTTTTCCATAATTCTCACTGTTCTTTAGAAAGTTGCAAATCACAGTTTTACTAGATTTACCTTAGCTGCGATTGCCTACTATGACAAACCTTGCTTATGGAATTCTAGAATTTGAGAACGCTCAACTTTGGTAAGTTTGCTTGCTTTAGGCATGGTAACACCTTTACGCAGTGATTGCTAATCTCTAACTGAACTAAAAACATTGGAATTACCATAGATCTAACAAATTATACCCCTGGTTTTATAATTTTGATCATGCGTAAATCGTCTCATTTTATAAAAATGTAAATTTCTAAATAAAATGTTTTGAATGTCACATTTTGTTTCCATAACATTTTAGATTGCGGTATTGGTAACCTTAAGTGGTAGGAGTTTAAAATCCATCTGTAAAAAAAAAAAAAAAATTCTTTTTAAAGATTTTTAAGTGGTCTTAAATTTTTGATCAGGAGTATGTGTGTGTGTGTGTGTGTGTGTGTGTGTGTATATATATATATATATATATATATATATATATATATATATATGAGTGACTAGAATCCACTCATGCAAATGTGTTAGGCTGGTCCATTATAGTAAAGTGGACTAACCCACCTGCTGCATTAGATACTCTCCTATAAATGAGGTAGACAAAATGGGGACAAAAAGAAGGCACCCATGTTCGAAGGTAACCTATTTGATTTCCACAGGCTATTTAGGGTTGCTTTGAATACTAGTAGGAGCGTTTATTCTGAGCCTTTGTGTGTTGATCACAGCTTGAATTCACTTTTAACATACCATTCTCACTGTTAAATAAGGTGAAGTAGATAGTGGGCGAAATGTTTTAATATGTATGCAGTGAACACATGATAATATAATGAATAGCGACTTGGAATGAGGAATTGGAGAGCTGAGGTTGCATTACATTTGTTTGTTACTTTCACTTATGTGCAAATACCTTGGGAAAGGCATGAATCCATCTCTCCCTGCTAGGTATAGATAAATAACTGAACAGACTGGGTCTTATAGCCTTGGTTGGCTACCTGTGTAAGAGAAGAAAATCTTTTAAGAATCCAGAAGAGGGCCTGAATTCCATCAGGCCATCTTGCCCAAGACACACCTCTATAACTACAGCTTCAGTACATAAAGTGCCTCTACACACCCTAATGATTTACAGGATTTGTGATTGCGATATATATATATATATATATATATACAGGGTGAATAGTGCTGGACTTGTCACTTATTCTCCTGTGTACCCCATTGGTGAATATTACAAAAATGAATAACTATTTGTTCTTGAAATGACAACCTTGATTTTTCATTCAATTTAACTTTCATTCTCCCCGACTGATGTCCAACCTTTTTTTTGTGATCAGTAACTGAATATTCTTTTAATTTGTGATTAAAATTTTCTTTTTTTGTGTGGGCTTTTGGCTGCAGTTCAGAATTTGTTTGTGTGGGTGTTTCTTCTAGAACATCTATATTTGAAGCGAAGCCAAATGAGAGAAACGACAAACTCAAGGTTTTGGCATCATCTGAAACCTTGCCTCAATCATTCAGTATTCACCAAATTTAGATGAATACATTACAAACAAAAATCCTTTACAGTATAAATTAAATCAGTATTAAAATTAAATAAACTAAATCAGTATTAAAATTAAATCAGTATTAAAATTGCCTTCTGATTGAAATCTTTCTTTTAAATTTTTTTTAATTTTTTTTTAAATGCCATATTCATTCAAGATTTGGGCTTACGGCCTATCACGTTCAATACACCAGTTCTCGCTTGATCATCGAAGTTAAGCAATGTTGAGCCTGGTAAGTACTTAGATGGGTGACAGTTTGGGAATATCAGGTACTGTAAGCGTATAGTGATGGATGTGCATTGTGCTGCAATGGATATCGGCTCGGAAAGAGAAATCAGTGAGCCGAGTTCAAATTCCAGTTGAATATCCTGCATTCACTTAAGCACTGGTACCCTTGGGAAAGGTATTAATCCATCCCTTCTCTCCAGTTATGGGTTAAATAACAAGGGTAGGACTTGGGGACCCTGCCCTTAAAAACAAATCCCAATCTTGATACTTGAAAAGAAAATGTATTACTAGACACAAAACTTATATAAAAACAACAATAAATTGTTGAAAGGAAAAGGTATTATCAGCAATAAATAAAGTTTAGTTGGCAATAAATGACCTGCCGGGGTTGATTTGCCATAAGAACAAAATAACCAACCAATCATTCAAGATTAAAATTATAATGTTGCTCTTGTGCCTCTGGGCCCTCACTCTCTCAATCAACCTCAAGCAGAACAACTACATTGAATCTATAGCTGCATCTATGGATAAGAGGGCTGGGTCACTGTGTTGAGCCAGGAAGTTTTTCTTGTCAGAATCCATTTTGCTCATTTCTAAATCTACCATTCATCTGTGCATTGGATACTGTTGTCATATCTGGCCGGGTGCTTCTGCTATTCGTCTTGAGGTTCTCAACAAAATCCAAAGAATGAACTGCAATGTAATCGATACTGACTTGGCAGATCATGTGGCTTCCCTCTGTCTTTTCTACAAGTATTTTCTTGGCAACTGTAGTGATGACCTCTTTTTTTTTTTTTTTTTTTTTATCCTGTTACCCTGTCCACGTTCGAATTCCAGCTGAATTCATTGCATTTCACTTATGCGCAAATACCCCTGGGAAAGGTATTAATCTGTCTCTTCCTTCCAGTTATGGGTTAAATAACAGGACAGATTGGGTTTTATAGCCTTGGCTGACAACCAGTCTACCACAGAAAGCGATGGCAACCTACTGCGGGATAATCTTCTGCCCAGTCAGTCATGTCTCTTTCGAGACATGATCACCCGAGCGTGGATCACGCATGGCACTTAACTGACTGACTGAATATAATAACTGAAAACAATTAAAACTTCTACTAGCTATAAAGTGGGGGATCGGTTTTTTATTGTTATGAAGTAATAAACTGATCCCCCACTAATTACAACTGAATAATATAATACATCTCTTTCCTCATTATCTATGAGTCAAATAATAGGACAGATTGGGTTCTATAGCCTTGGCTGGCAACCAGTCTAGAGGAGAAAGCAATGACAACCTACTTCGAGATAATCTTCTGCCCAGTCAATCATGTCTCTTTTGAGACATGATTGCCCAAGAGTGGATCACATATGGCACTTAACTGACTGACCCTGTCTACATAAATTTAAGTGTGCGATTAGGTTGTCATCTAAGTCTCGTCTTTTTACTCTCAAAATAGTTAAATGTAACCACCTCTTCTGTTCTGTTTCTTTTCTCACACTTCCCACTTGTGGAACTCCTTTCCATTTGCTTGTTTCCCTGATAGCTTCTTCTTCTTCTTTTATGTGCCATGTCCTTTCAGGACGTAGGCAATCATGATGTCCATATCTCTCTGTCCCTGATGGCTCTTAGCACGCTTTCTCCTGTTGCACCATGTAATCCTTGTTCCATCATGCACCTGATCAGGTTCTTCAAATATGTTATCCGCTGCTTTCCTCTATCTCTTTTTCCCCTCTATCTGGCCTGTTAGTATCAGGTTCTCCAAGCTCTCCTTCCTCATTGCATGCCTCAGGAACTTTAGTTGTCTCTTTCTGATGCTCAGTATTAATTTCCTTTTCGTTTCAATCCTTTCCAAAACCTCATAATTGCTTACATGCTCGGTCCATTATATCGGCAGCTGCTTCAAGTTTTTCCTTCATCTTCGAAGATATTGTCCAACATTCACTGCCATATTGAAGAATCGACATCACATAGCAATCCAGTACTCTCTTCTTTGTTTCTAGTGAAATTGTTCTGTTTCTTAATACTTTACTCAACTTCTGGAATGATTCTTTCAAAAGTTTAAATGCAATGTCAATTGCCATCTTTTACAACTTGATTTCTATCCATCTCTTACGTTTTCTTCAAAATCCCCTGTACCTTTGTGTGTGTGTATTTTTTTTATCTTTCACTGTAACCCACTGCACACCAGTGGCAGTCCTGCTTTGTTTCGGGGTGAAATGTTTAGAAGAAAAAAAAAAGAAAGTAAATAAAGAGTGCATAGCGTCAGGGACAGTATATTTTGTCAGGTGTAACGTGTTTGAGATCAACACTTTATGGTTCATTGCAGTTTAATGCCTTTTATGATCATTGGGCCATTGTAAAACTTCCAGTCATGATGCAGAGTTGAATATTTGTCTATACTTCTAAAATGAGGTAGTATTTACATTATTTACATTATTTGGACTATTGTCCTAATTTTTGTTACCATTTGCATGACATTTCGGCCGTCGTACGCTCTGGCCTTCTTCGGGTGCAAACATCATACAAATGACAAGAAAAATAAAGACAATAGTCCGAATAATGTAAATAATGCAGAGTTGAATTCTGTGTTTACACTATGTCCATCTCCTCATATTTCTTCTGCCTCACAGCACCAACATTTAAATTTAAACACAGTACCATCTATTATTGGGCCACTAAGGAATTGGATCTTGGTCACATTTAAGCAAAAATTTGAAAGTGATTCATCAAGACTTCATTAATGACTTAGGGACAGTTTTTGCATGCTTGTGTATATAATACAAATGTGTGTAGTCAATATATAAACAAAGAAGAAAGTCATACAAAACTCTAGTTTCTACTATGAATATTTATTCTTTTTATGATGACTATAGTGAAACAAAGTTCTCAGTGTCTCTCGGGCATGTCCGTTTTCGTATTTTGGTTCAGAAGTAAGTAACAATGGT
The DNA here is from genome assembly GCA_037127315.1 of Ascarosepion bandense. NCBI lineage: Eukaryota > Metazoa > Mollusca > Cephalopoda > Sepiida > Sepiidae > Ascarosepion > Ascarosepion bandense. Next base: position 4,783,737 of record JBBBDQ010001026.1, on the reverse strand, counting down.
TTCTGTAGGATTTAGTTTGAGAAACAGACCAATATTCAACAGTATTGCAAATTGTCTGCTATGACCACCTCCTTGGACCAGTTGGTGAGTCGTTTATTTAACAGGCTAGGCTGTTCAATTCTACTACTTGGGCAAGTCTATTCTCAGGTCCTGATTGGCTACTGATTTCGATGAGGATACTGTGATCAATAAATATCCATCCTTCAGCGATGAAGATTCAAGTGCAGGGTCTGTATTCAGTTATCTCCCCTATCTGCCAATTGGACGCTAGTTGGGGACTTCCTTGCTAGGATGAGTATCATCTTTTTTATTCTACAGTTTCTATTCAGATTGAGGACTTCCATATCTCCCTATCCCTGGTGGCTCTTAGCACGCTTTCTCTTGTAACACCATACAACCCTCATTCTGTCATCCATTAGCTCAAGCCCATAAATCTAGAATATAAATATATACTAGCATAGCCACAAAATGAGGGATCAGTTTATCAATTGATTATAATATAGAATTGAGCCCCCAAGTTTATACCCAAACTTTAATTTCTTATAAACAGTTGGCATATATATTCTTTTATGTGCCATGTCCTTTCAGGACGTGGGCGATCATGGCCTTCCACACCCCCCTATCCCTGGTGGCTCTTAGCGCGCCTTCTCCTGTAGCGTCTTGCAGCCCTGTTCTGTCATCCACCTGCTTAGGCCCTTCAAATATGCTGCTTTCCTCTGTCTCTTTTTCTTCTCTATCTGGCCTGTTAGTATCAGGTTCTCCAAGCCATCTTTCCTTATTACTTGTCCCAGGAACTTCAGTTGACTCTTCCTGATGCTCAATATTAATTTAGTTTTCATTTCCATTCTTTCCAACACCTTGTCATTGCTCACATGCTCAGTCCACAATATCCGTAGCATATATCTTCTTAGTAATGGAAAAACAAAAAAAGAATGGGGAGGATTTATCCCAGTGTATGTGACATGGAGTGTCCTAACTGTAAAGGTGAAAACTGGTAGAAGTAAGGAACAGAGATTGCTAGAACATTTGCCATGGCAATAGTGATAAAGTAGCAAGAGACTTGCAATGTTTACTAGCTTGATTCTGGGAGGTATTGAAGATAAGACAGTTTCCCCTCCCACTTCAGCTGTTAGAGGTAGATCAGTGGAACAGTCTGCTTTCAGGCTCTAGTCATCTAAATTTTTGCAGGTGCACTTATAAACTGTATGTAGATTTTTACTATAGATCTGAGTATGGTTTTGGGTAGATCCTTGTGGGGAAAATTGTGAAAATGGCTTACCTCAGAAACGCCAACAAGTCTGTGCGTTGTGTAGAATCCAGATACTTCGTGATAAAAAAAAAAAAAAGTTCAGGACAATATATACATAATGTGTGTGTGTGTATATATATATATATATATATATATATATATATATATATATATATATATATATATATATATATATATATATATATATATATATATATATATATATATATATATATATATATATATACACAACATATATATATATATACACACACACACACAAATATACAGGGTGTCCCAAAAGTATACGCCTTTTAAATAATTGTAAACTTGGTGTTTATTATTTCAAAAATATAAAAATATTTACAAGTAACATTTTATTGTTTTTTCACTTCATTTTGACTATATCTAAACTTATTTATAAATGGGACTTTGTATGTGTGTGTCTGTTACCTATAGACTCTGAAATAGCTGAACCGATTTTCTTGAAAATTTATATAGTTGTACTATAAGCGTCTGCGAGTGTTCTTAGCTAGGTTTTGTGTCGAGGTACTCCCGATAAATATTGAAAAAATCGAGTTATAGAAGGAGTGGTTCAATTTTAATCAAATTTGATATACTCATAGACAAAGATATAAGAAATGATATTCAGAAATTTCAAGGTTGCAGTTCTTACAATAGTGCAGAAAATTTGATATCGATACCAGGAAATCAAAATTTGACTTACATCTATTCATTTTTCTTTCAGTCTACGGTTTCACTGTAACTGGAAACAACTATTGCTTTTTAGTCTTTCGTGCCAACGTCCAAAGAGTCTGAGTTCCAGGACCATGGATTAGTTTTAAAGCTTTCATTACACCTGAGCAATGCCGGGCTATACTGCTAGTTTATTATAAGGAGGAATAACATAAGTTGTAGGAGTTAATGTACAATTAGAAACATTAAACATTTTAAACATTAAACAGTTTAGTTTTTGCTTCGGGTTTGGCTCTAAGCAGGTACAATTGTAGTTCTTAGTCTCAGCCATACCATTTACTCAGAGGACTTATTGAGCCTTCAAAACTCAGTTTATGACGAAAAAACTTATTTGATATCGATACCAGGAAATCAAAATTTGACTTACATCTATTCATTTTTCTTTCAGTCTACAGTTTCACTGTAACTGGAAACAACTATTGCTTTTTAGTCTTTCGTGCCAACGTCCAAAGAGTCTGAGTTCCAGGACCATGGATTAGTTTTAAAGCTTTCATAACACCCGAGCAACGCCGGGCTATACTGCTAGTAGCCAATAATTAAACTGTTTGTGTTTATTTTGCAGATTCAATTTCTTGACATAATAATGACAGCCAATATGTATACATTTTTTTTTTTAGGACACCCTGTATATGAGTGAAATGTTATTTTTAGAGGGTACAGTGGTTGAAACTGTCAGATCACAGCTTAGAACAGGGTGGGGTTTTCTTATGGTTAGAAATGAATGCAGGTTCAATACTTGTTGAGTTGTGAACATTTTCTTTGATAAGACTTTTTATAATTCTAGGTTAGCAGATTTGAATTTCTCCATTTTGAGACAGAGAATGAAAAAAAAAAATAACAACTTAAACTCCTATACCCACTAAAAATAATTTTTTTACTATTTAAGGAATAATATCTGATTAAAAGAAATAAATCCACATAGACAAACTTAATAAAAAAAAAAAGAAAGTTATTGGGAAAAAAAAATATATTTATATATTTTCCATTTGTAAACAAGTTATTACGCGACCTAGGTTTCTACCATGAGTGGTGTCTTCAGGCGATATGCAAAAACGTAGGTCGCATAATAACTCGCTTACAAATGGAAAATATTCAAAAGTTCTACAATATTATTGAACACTTTTTAATACAAATTTGCACTGGTCTAATCTTATTATAACAAGAAACTAAGTAATTAAACTTATATATATATATATATATATATATATATATATATATATATGCACACTTATTTGAACTTTGACTAATGTTCTCTCTGTTCTTCAGTTGTTCTTTTTTTCTGTAGGGGGCACAATGGTCAAAATGTGTTAATAATAACAATGAGGGTGAGTACATTAGTCTGAATGTAAACTCCTTATCCCTGAAATTAACATGGGAATACAAGCTTATATGTGCATACATTTCTGCAGTAGATGCACACACTCACACACATTCAAAAAGATGGAGAATGATGAAGAAGCCAACAAGGAAGCAGTCTGCATCGCTGTAATCATTTTCTACAACTTGAAGAGTCAGGTGGGAGTGAGGGCTGTTAACCAACCAAACTTAAAATAAAAATGATCACTTTCTTTGGGATTGGCAGGGGGTGATACTTTTGCAGTCGGAGGCATGGTATGTGGTGGGTGAGAGTGATAGAAAGTCAATAGAGTGAAAACGACTGCAGTGTCTGTTCTAGAATAGGAGTGCTGTGGTTGGGTGTTGGATAAGTGTGGAAGTAAGTAGTGAGGATCTTTAGCTCTGAGAGAGGAACAGCATTTCCACCTTCCCCTCTCCCTGTTATATATATGTATATATGTGTATATATATATATATATATATATATATATGTGTGTGTGTGTGTATATATATATATATAAATTGCCAGCCCCAGGAGTCTTCTACTTTGATGTAATATTATATCAGACTTAGTGTTTTCCTTTTTTTTTTCTTCCTTTTTTGGCGGCCAATTTAACCGTCTTTTGCCAAATGTTCATTTATTTTTAAGTTCCCAATTTCTGAATTTTGTCTTTTGAGAAAGGTTTTTGCACATATTGTCTCTACATATACGTGCTTTCTTTACTATTTCTCTTATCATTGGACCCGTGGCTTGGATTTATTCAATCAACCGCTTATCACAATGATGTTTTGTTCTCCCCCGTTTATCATGGATGCATGTGAGTTTCCTTTTGTTTTTAACTGCTGTAAAACTTTCACTTCTTTTTGTTCTGTTTTTATTTTTTTTCATTCATTTTTTTTTTTGCAGTGAAACAGACACATGTCACTGACGTCTATTCTAATTTTTTATATGAATTTGATATTGTGCACATTTGTTTTCTTTCTTAAAATACTATCTCCCTTTTAAATGTAGCTCATCCCAGATTTCATCTTTGTATTTTCTGGAAATTGCCATGAATTTTTGTGGGGGAAAAATAAGTGATTACCCTGTTGTTTCCTCTGATTTTGAATTCCATGTTGTCTGCCTCCCCAGCTACAAAGAGCTGTCCGCCTCCCCCGCTACAAAAAGTTGTCCATCATCCCATATTGCTGCCAGTCTAGAGAGCCCAGTCTATATACTTAAACATGATTTACTTTAGAAAACATGATTTAAATTCAGAAATTTTCTCCTTGATATTTTATCATTCAAGGCCAAAAAAAAAGTTCAGTTTACTCTATAACTCAGTCAGTTAAGTGCCATCCGTGATACACGTTTGAGTGATCATGTCTCGAAAGAGACATGGCTGACTGGGCAGAAGATTATCCCGCAGTAGGTTGCCATTGCTTTCTGCGGTAGACTGGTTGCTGACTAAGGCTATAGAACCCAATCTGTTCTGTTATTTAACCCATAACTGGAGAAAAGAGACGGATTAATACCTTTCCCAAGGGTATTTGCGCGTAAGTGAATGCAATGAATTCAGCTGGAATTCGAACTTGGCTCCCTGATTTCTCGTTCCAAGCCGATATCCACTGGACCACAATGCACAGACACTCTATAACTAGATGAGGAAAAAAAGTGGATTCATGCCTTTCCTAGAGGCATTCATATAAAAGGAAACTGACAAAGCTGCAATTTGAACTTGGTTCACCAATTCTCCTTATTGGACCAATAAGGTTCGAATTCTACATGAGGATGCATATTTTTCTAACAAGATTTCTCAAATATTCAGGCCAGTAGATGTAAATAAATAAATATGATTTTTAATAGTAAAAAAACACAGAATCTACTCAAATATGAATATCTGTTAAAAATAACTTTTACACAAATGCTTGCTTCCCCGACGGCTACAACCTCCAGGAGTTTAAATGTAAGGTCAATAGACACCTCCTAACACACTAACTCACACCCACTCTCTCCAACTCTCTCCCTATGTACATCCTAAGTCGTCTATCACCCTCCTTCTGACATTTCCTATACCCAATTGCGCTATAGTGGCAGTGGAATGCCTTGCTTGGGGTGACACGATTAAAACAAAAAACAAATAATGTTTAAACAATCAATCCAACACTATCCACATGTTCTAATTAATGACCTTGAGAATTTTGATTGACAACCCTTCTTTTATCTTATGCTCATGGCCTTGTGTCAGACTAAGATGTCTATTCTGACTGAATTAAATTTGCACTCCAGTGGGGGCTATAATGCAGTGCCTTTGTATAAACCTTACATATACTCTCTCATCTGTCTTAAGAATGAAGGCTTTTGGCTGTATCATGTTGAAACACCAGTTGTTATACGATTGCTGAAGTTAACCAATGTTGAGCCTGGTCAGTACCAAAATGGGTAACCAGAGGCTGTAAACTTGGTTGTGTGGGTAGTGTAATGAATAATGGCTTGAAATTGTGAATTGAAAAGCCAGGTTCCAATTCCCTTTGGGCTCATTATATTCACTTACACACCCTTGGAAAAGATATGAATCTACTTCTCCCCAGCTAGGGGTTAATTAGTAAAACTTGTATGACTTTAATTTTATTATCTAAGAAAAAGAAAGAAAAAAATCTTACAATGTAAAAATATTTTTTGGCTGTAAATGTTTTGCAAAGTGTTGATAAAGTGTAGAAAATTAATTCATCAATAAAAATTTAATAAGATGGAATTGGGGGTGGTTCTATAAACAGGCTGAGGTGGGGAGATAGAAATAATTTTTAGTGTATTCTTAGTTTGTGAGTATGTTAAAATAAGTTTGTACTCCTAGTACATTGTTTTCAACATGCAGACAGATTGAATAGGGTCAGTATAATATATTAAGGAAATGGATTAAATCCAACATGGTCCTGGGTATGACGGTAAACTGCATCCGGCAGCAAGGCCTCTGATTGAGAGGTTGTGAGGAGCATGATCTTTATTGCTGTTGTTTTCAGGTCCACCCTGACTCGGAGTTGTTGCACCTGCTAGGGTCCCAGCTATGGGCAAATAGTTAACCCCCAAACTGGGTCAAAACACTATGAAAGTATGAAAATAGACTTTTATAGAAAAATACACATTTTTGAAGGAAAAAATTATTCTCAGTAAAACATTTTTGAATACATAAGTAGAAGACATTTTTTTAATTTTCTAAAATAAAAAAAGAATAAAAACAAAAAAAAATCTGGCTAAATCAACCTTCTCACTATAATCAAACATTAAAAAATACCTTCAAACCTCAATTTTTTGGTATTAAATAACCCACAGAGATTGATATGCTGTTAAACAAAATTCAAATCCAACATATTTTTAATCCGGGCAAGGAAAAATGTCTGCATCACAAATCAAACTAAACAATTCACAAAGAAAGAAAAATGAAGAAAACATCCGAATGAATGCAGTAAAAATCTGTTTATTTATTAATTTTGGGAGAAAAGATTGATTATACTCAGAAAGTCCGAACCCGATTTCCTGCTTTCGTTCACATTCTGTGCCTAATTTCCATTGGAATAGCCGAAAAAATCATAGTTTCTGGAAACGGATGACACTGATGACGTCATCACATTATCAACTAATAAATCCGGGCAATTTTCTCTGTGCCTGGTGTTTTTTTTGGGTTTTTTGCAAAATTTTACACGGCAAGGAAGCAAAGATGAACTTGTCTAAATCACCCTAAATTTTCTTCATTCTTTCATTGATGAAACTGCAATATAGGTAATTATTAAATATTTATAAATTCATTTGTTGCACATGTTATTGTAAAGTTTTAACAAAAGAACCATTCTATTTTCATTTACAATTATTCACTTGGCAACAAATACTTAAAAATAGTATGAAATACAATTTTTTTTTTTTTTTTTTAAACACTGGGGTGGCCTAATAATTATGGCCGTTAGTGTGTGTGTATATATATGTGTGTGTGTGTGTTTAATTGTGATAATATTTAGTGCTAAGAGTGTTGTTTTTACAGTGGGTTTTACTGATAAAATGTATTTTGGCAAGCAGGTTTTTTATTGTAAAGTGCTCGATATTGAGAAGAGCATTAAGTAAAAAGCGTTTGTTTCTTCAACTAAGCAGATTCATGCTGACTTAGGAATAAATTATTCTAAATTATTCAGAATAAAGTAACTTCTAATTTGAAGAATATATAAGCAGACACAAAAATAATTTGTGGGGTAGGGGGGGCATTACTATTAATATTTGATTAGATTGAGATCAGCATTATTAATTTATATATATATATATATATATATATATATATAAGCTTTCATTTTCATTGTGAACTTTAAATTCTAACAAACTATTAGATTTAGAAAGTTATTCATATATTAAACAAGGAAAAGACATGAACGCACACATATAAACCTACAAACATCCATATATGGACAAATAGACGAGTATACATACATACATACACTAGCAAAAAGACACAGATTAATATACGCACGCATATATATATATATACACAAAGGGGTTAGGCTTCTTAACTTTTTAAAGCACTTCAGCTTGAAATAAGCCTCATCACAAAAAACAAAAGTAGTGTCGAAACAAAATAGCTATATCTGTAGTGATATTATAACATATTCATGTTAAAATTTCTAAATGAATAAAATATATATATAAATGCAAACTTATCATTATACTTGTTTTGAAAAACCCTCCGTGTATATATGCGGAAAGAAAAAATGGTTGTAGAAAAAGAAAGAGCTAAGCACATGAACATCAGCCAAAGTGATTTGAACCGAGCCAGTATGTAGTCCAAAGAAAAAAACGCGAGACGAGCAATCAATAACAAAAAAGCGCTCAATACATAAGCAGAGCAGGATAAGTAAATTAACCTAGTGAGCCAACAAACCTATCAAGGTTACACCTAAACGGTTCTTCAGGGAATATATATATATATATATATATAGTGAGAGAGAGATAGAAATTGTAAAACAGTTTTTGTGGCATATTTCATCTATAAGGATTTCATTGGACTGATTTTGTTGATCTTGTTCTTACGACTACACATCTGCATGAACTAGAAATGCTGACAGTTTTAATGTATTTTTTTACAATCTAGCCAAATTCATCTATATTCGTTTTCATTATTTTATCATTTTTGTTTCTAATATTCTACGTTGTGATGACAGAAAATCTGTAAAGAATGGTGAAACATAAGAACCTGGATGTGAATTTACTCTGACTTATCCAGCAATTATATTTATTTACTTATTTAAGTCAGCGGTTCAAAGAGAGCCTACTAAAGATACCATACTTGAGAGAAAAGTGTTCGGACACTTTTCTTCCCAGTATGGGATCTTTAGTAGGCTCTCTTTCTGTTGCTGATTTCCCGCAAGTATTTAATGCTCTGTTAGGTTTTTTCTGGTGGTGATGTTGAGCACTTTGGAAAAGACCATGTCTTCTGGAAACATTTATGGTTAACTCCACCACCATGCCTCTTTTGGCTCTCATTGACATTGGGAACTTTTCTCCATACTTGGAAAATCATTTTTTTTTTTTTTTTTTTTTTTTTTTTTTTTTTGTTTAACCTCACGGCCTTTGAGAACCCTCCCTCTGTGAGTTCAGTTGGTGTTAACATCGATAATTTTTACCTAGTTAAGCTTACCCCAGTGAGTAGATATTCTTTATATTTTCATTACATTTATCAACTTTCTGATCAGTGGTTCACATGCATAAAACTGTAGTTGCAGTTTGTCATGTTTACAGGAATCAGTATGTATGTATGTATGTATATATATCTAAACTTATTTATAAATGAAACTTTGTGTGTGTGTCCGATACCTATAGACTCCGAAACAGCTGAACTGATTTTCTTGAAAATTTACACAGTTCTATCAAGCACTCTTCCCATCTGCCCGACCCTCATCCTCGCTATCCTTACTCATCTGTCACCTTTCTCCTGACATTCCCTATGTCTATCCACTCCTTCTCTTTACCTTCCCCTATGTAGCCCCATGCGCAATAGTGGCAGTGGAATGCCTTGCTTGGGGTGAGATGATTAAAAAAAAAAAAAAATAAGCGTCTGTGAGTGTTCTTAGCCAGGTTTTGTGTTGAGGTACCCCTGATAAATATAAAAATCAGCTTATAGAAGTGGTCCGATTTTAATCAAATTTGATACACTCACAGACAAAGACATAAGAAATGATATTCAGAAGTTTCAAGGTTGCAGTTCTTACAATAATGCAGAAAATTGATTTTATATATATATATTGTAACTAAGTTGTTGAACTTGTAGGTTTATTTACCTTTTTGTTCATGCATTTACTTTTATAAAGAGTACTCGATACAAATGTAGAGCGTTATATATATTGTGTGTATTTTGGCAGCATTTTTTCATTAATACAGGTTTCATTGAATAATATAGACAAGTTCTATTTATTTTGTGTAAGATCCGTTTGTATGATCTGATTAGCTTGATAGTGTTGCCATGGAAACCATGTGCGACACAAAAAATGGACCTGTCTAATTTTCTCTGTATAACTCCACTCTGTTAATAATAATTTAAATGTTCTATGTTCCCTGAACACTACATGTTCATCCTTTGATAATGGCTTAGGTAAGCCGAAAGCTCAGACCTGATAAAAAAAATCAACAATTATTGCGATTTCTTGTCGTCTTTCCATGACAACACTATCAAGCTAATCAGATCATACGAACGGATCTTACACAAAATAAATAGACAGAACTTGTCTATATTATTCGATGAAACCTGTATTAATATATATATATATATATATATATATATATATAAGCTTTCATTACACCGAAGCAATGCCAGGCTATACTGCTAGTACATATATATATATATATATATATTATTATACTTTAGAACATCTACAAACTACTTTAAAATTGTACATTTTGTTTCAACATTGAAAGAACAAAGAGGAAGAAATGTTTATCAATAAAACTATTATTACCATCATTATTAACTACCTGATAAGACGTTTTTTTGATGTCAAAACAAAATGTACAATTTTGTAGTAGTTTGTACATGTTCTAAAGTAATGATAAATATTAATTGCTCTATTTTTATGTTGAGCACTGTTTTAAATTAATGTTTTGAATGTTGCAATTATTTTCTTTGTTCCTTATTCATTTGTGTGTGTGTGTGTATATATATATATATATATATATATGTATGAAAGAGAGAACAGCCCCCACTTGTTTGAATTGCAGTCTATTTTCCTCAGATTTCTCTGCTAATTCTTGGTATTCTTCAATGTTTGCTGGTATTGATCATTTTTCCTTCCAAGAAAACAGGAATCAAACAAAATTTGAATTCTAATAATTCTTCTCCTCCCCCACCTTTTCTTGGAATAGTCTTTGGTTGTTCTTCCCTCAGAATCAAAATGAAATAGTCTTTGGTAGTTCTTCTCTCAGAATCAAAATGAAATAGTCTTTGGTAGTTCTTCTCTCAGAATCAAAATGAAATAGTCTTTGGTAGTTCTTCTCTCAGAATCAAAATGAAATAGTCTTTGGTAGTTCTTCTCTCAGAATCAAAATGAAATAGTCTTTGGTAGTTCTTCTCTCAGAACCAAAACGAAATAGTCCAAACGAAACAAGGTATTGGCATGCTGACTAAGGAACAAACGAACACACTGTATTATGAAAAGATTAGTACTTATTATTAGTAATTCCATGTAATTTTACAAATTTGCATGCTGTGTAATTGAATGACAATGGAAAATTCTATATCATGTCTTGTCCTTTAAAAGGACTTCAGACTAAAATAATTATATAAGAATATTATTTTATTCTGAAGTCTCTGAAGTCCTTTTTGGAGAAAACGCTATATAGGATTTCTCTAGATTTTGTTATTCAGTCACCACCATCAATCGAATATATGTTTACGCTCTGATACCCCAATTGAGCACTATGGAGGAATGGTATACATTATAAAAACAGTAGCTATGCAGGCATCTACGCATTGCTAATCCAGTAATGAATTTGAATACTCTGTCAGATGGCATCCATTCTGCTCAATACACTGGGTTAATCGTACTCCAAAGTTTCGGCGCCAAATTCAAATAAGCTCTGCCCCACCCGTGTGTGTGTGTGTGTGTGTGTGTATATATATATATATATATATATATATATATATATATATATTTGCTTACAGTCATATCATGTTGATTACACTGGTTCTCGCTCAATTATTGAAGTTGAGCAACGTTGAGCCTGGTCAGTACTTAGATGGGTGACCACTTGGGAATACCAGGTACTGTAAGTGTTATTGACGGATGTGCATTGTGGTGCAGTGGATGTCGGCTCGGAGGGGGAAATCAGTGAGCCGAGTTCCAATTCCAGTTGAACACTTTGCATTCACTTACACACTGGTACCCTTGGGAAAGGTATTAATCCGTCCCTTCCCTCCAGTTATGGGTTAAATAACTGAGGTCTGTTGTTCATGCAATATGTGGCAGACGTCTGCACCGATTGTTTGTTATGTGTGGATGGTGCTACACAAGCCTTCACTTTAAACAATTCTTTGTGTGGTTGTCTGACTGTGTTAGACGCTCATACGTCGAAATCGACAGGAGAATCCATAATAATAATATCTATAGCCTATCATCCAGTTTAGTTCTCCCCCAGTCATTTGAACAGAAGTAGAGGCTTATCTCTTGTTTTTGATTGGGTTTCTGATTCCTTCTAAAGTTTACTATCATTTGTCTGTGCATTGAATACTGATGCCATATCTGGTTGGGTGCTCCTACTATTCATCTCAAGGTTCTTGACAAAATCCAAAAGAATTTCTGTCATATAATTGATTCTGACTTACCTTCTCAATTTCAGTCAATTTCTCACCTACGTAATATTTTTTTTTTTTTATAATTGTATCGCCCCAAGCAAGGCATTATACTGTCATTGTTGTGCAGTGGGTTACATAGAAGGTAAGTTATGAGAAGGAGCGACAGAATAAAGGGGGTGTTCAAACTGATGTGCAAATTGTTGTTTAGATTGGATAACATTCTTTCTCTCTCTCTCTGTCTCTCTCTCTCTCGCCCCCAGAAACTGAAACTAAGATCTGCTCAGCATAGTTACAGTATAAACCACAGGTGGTCTCCATGTTTGTTGAACAAACACAAAATACAAGTGTGCCTGAGCAAGCATCTGCAAATGCAGATTAGTTAGCTGCCCTGGTAGATGGGTGTCCTTGAATATGAGTGACCAGACATTTATTTATATATATATATATATATATATATATATATATACACACACACACACACTAGCAGTATATAGCTCGGCGTTGCTTGGGTGTAATTAAAGCTTTGAAAGTAATCCATGGTCCTGGAGCTCAGACTCTTTGGATGTTGGCACGAAAGACTAAAAACAATAGTTGTTTCCAGTTAAAGCAAAACTGTAGACTGAAAGAAAAATGAATGGATGTAAGTCAAATTTTGATTTCCTGCTATCGATATCAAATAAGTTTTTTTCGTCGTAAACTGAATTTTGAAGGCTAAATAAGTCCTCTGAGTAAATGGTATCATGGCTGAGACTAAGAACTACAATTATACCTACTTAGAGCCAAACCCAAAGCAAAAACTAAAATAAAAGGGCTGAAAAAAATGCAGACATGCAGGCAGATAAACAGACACACACACATATTATCGATTTTCTGCACTATTGTAAGAACTGCAACCTTGAAACTTCTGAATATTGTTTCTTATGTCTTTGTCTATGAGTGTATCAAATTTGATTAAAATCTGATCACTCCTTCTATAACCTGATTTTTTTTCAATTATCAATTTTCAATATTTATCAGGGTTACCTTGACACAAAACCTAGCTAAGAACACTCGCAGACGCGTATAGTACAACTGTGTAAATTTTCAAGAAAATCAGTTCAGTCGTTTCAGAGTCTATAGGTAACACACACACACACACACACACAAAGTTCCATTTATAAATAAGTTTAGCTTAGATGTGTGTGTGTGTGTGTGTGTTGGATTATTTGCTTCATTGGCAACCTTTTTCTATTTGTTAAAGATTGCGATCATCCAACACAAGTAATTTGCAAAGTTTTATTTGAAAAAAAAAAACTATACACATTTGGCTTTGTAGTAAATAATTTTATTTACACTGAGTCCTTTGCCTAGATCAGTTTTAATATTTATTTTCAACAATTAATATTAATAGGATTTCCCTTGGGATTTTACTTATATGCTACTCCTTTTGGATTGAAATATATATATATATATACATATATATATATATATACACACACACATATATATTAGTTTTTGTGCCACAATCTCCCATAAATGTGTCATCATTATGTCATTGAAACAATCTTTAAAACTCAAAATCAAACAAAGAACTGGTACAAAATTAGTACTGGTCACTTTTGTATTTTTTTTTGCTTGCTTCAAGTGCCATCTGTTAGAAAGTTCAAATAATCACAACAGGTTGTGTTAAAAATTTACAAATTAAAATACAAATAAATATTACATCTTCTATAACAAAAAGGGGGAAATAAATAGACTCTATTGGAATTAATGATCCTAGGTACAGCTGTTGTGTTTTTTTTTGTTTTTTTTCGATTGATACATCTGAACGTTGGTAACCTCAGAACGAAAATGTATCTGTTTGACATTGCAAATAATTTTTAACATAATCTTTGTCAAATGAAGTATCATACAGGCTTACAGTCATATCACAGTGAAAGACCAGTTCTCATCAGATCACTGAAGTCGAGCAATGTTGAACTTGGTCAATGCCTACATGAGTGACCAATTGGGAATCCTAAGTGCTGTAAACTTGGATGTGCAGGTGATATAATAGAAAACGGTTAGTAATTGGAAATCAGAGACTTGCTTGTATTCACTTTCACACAACACATCTATAGGTTAAATAGTAGGATATCTATATATCTCAAAAAATTCTTACAGTCCCAAAATATTTTCTTACTTTACTTGTAAGTTGTAAAATAAAACAAATCCAACGTTATACAGTGAATAATTTCAATCAAAAATTCATTTAATAACTGTATCAGGTTATGTATTTATTGATCTACTCCCACATATGTATTAAAGGTGTTGTCGTTAGTTTCAGGTCAGGTTGATTCTATTTTATTTATTTAGAAGGTTGTTCAGTGCATTCTGGTTAAATACCCAGAGAATTGACAGAGTAAATATTTGTAGATATAAAGTTGACTAAGAACTTGATTGATTGACTTTTTTTTTATTTATTTTTTCTTTGCTTAAACTTTATTTACATTGTTTGACTGTTGTTCTCATTTTTATTATCATATTCATGACGTTTCAGCCTTCGTACATTTCAGCCTTCTTCAGGTGATTGAAATTTTGAAACAAGCCCTTTATTTTGATCGCAGTGGTAGATTTGATATTTTCTTTTTATTGTTGCTTTCTATTGCAACTCTTTGGGTCAAATGTATATGTTTCTCAGCCATTTCTTCTAAAATCTCATCACATGTTTTTTTTTCTTTCTTCCAGATTTTGGTAATTGGGCCAAAATATTTTTAGCACCCATCTCATATATCTTGTATATTACAAGTTTGGTTAGAAGCCACTGGTTCTTTAAGGAGTTTTCTTTTATATTTGTTTTTGGAAATCTTTCTAGTTTCTGGTGAAAATTTAATTAGAATTTGTCTGTCTGAATTCTTTCAATTTTTGTGAGCCATTATCAAATTTTCTATATTTCTGCTATCTGCATATTAGTGTCATGTTAATTTTATCTTTTTTCATGTGTCACACCTTCATGCATTAGTTTAAAGACAAAAAGAATTTTTATGTCATTGTTCAACAGTTGTTAGAAAGCTGTATAAGTTACTGCTTACACTTAATAGATTTCATTATTATTGAAGTGTAAATTTAAAAAAAATTTTTTTTTTTTTTTTTTTTTTTCCCCAAAAATTTTTCTCAAGTATAAAACCTGCTGGCCTGAGAGTGTAAGAGCTTATATTTGATTACCTTGTGCCAGAAAAAGTTTAGCTGATGATGAGTAAATATCAAAATTAAATTGAACTGGTTCAACCTGATTTTTAGAGCGTGTGTGTGTGTGTGTGTGTTTAGATTTATTTTTATTTTTTATTAATTTATTTCCGTTTCCTTAGGTAAACAAGATGAAAACACTGGCAAGTAGTGCCTTTTAAAATTTTTTTTTTTTTTTTTTTTTTAGGTGGGGTTGAATCTAAAGCCCCCTAATTTATGCCCATTTTTATTTCTCAGTTGTAGATGTTAATGGATTATAGATAGTAACATATGATACTAGATTTTTAGGAATTATTTTCTTTTCTAAAACAAATTGGTGTTTTTAGAAACTAATTTATACCAGATGTTTTTAGACCAATAATTCATAAAAGATTCATGTTTGTTCATTTTTTTTTTTTTATAAAAAAATTTGTTTTTAATCATTTCACCCCAAGCAAAGCAGAACTGCTACTGGTGCACAGAGGGTTACATAAGAGAATACAGGTGTGAAGAGGGCTGGCGAGAGTGGAGTTGAAAGGAAGAAGACAATAGAAGGGTTGTCATGAAAAAGATGAGTCAAGAAGATATGGCAATTGACTTTTAACATTTTTGGAGATTGTAGCTTTCAGAGAAGCAAGTATACATAAGGGAATTCCACAGGTGGGAAGTGTGAGCAAAGAATCTGCTAAAGTACAAGTTGTGGTTACATTTGATAGGTTTCACTGTAAAACTTATTAATACTAAATTTTTATTTTAAATTTTATATTTAATACTGGTTTATACACTGAGCATTAATTCAATTAAGGTCAGTATGTCTCTATCTCAGTTTCTTAAACTAGCGTGTTGTGACATTTCAGTATATTGCGGATAAACATTCTTTGATGACATTGAGTTCCATAAACCATTAGGGGCACGTCATGCCATAACAGCAATGGTGTGTTTTGGGCAAGATTGCTTGACATAGCCCAAACCTCTTCTCAGCTAGTTTGAGTTCAGGGTTAACCTTTTTCTAGACTGGTTGCAATCCAAGGCTATAGAGCTTTCTCTACCCTGTTATTTAAGACATTGCTGGTGGGAAAGTTATTCAAAGGAGTTTGTATGGAAGTGAATATAATAAACTTGACTTGATTTCGAACTCTGCTCTCCAATTTTACATTCTGAGGCACTGTCCATCGTACCAGTATGAATCCAAATATTGTTCAATAATTAACAAATGTTTACATTTGATTTTTGTCTTTCATATCACTTCTGAATTATCTAATTGGCTAGGCTGCCAAAACTTAACTAATTACAAGAAAATTTACTTTTGAAAAGCCAGGCAAAAAATTTGGAAAGACCTACTTCAAATGATTCTTGTTGGGCATGTGGCTGAGTGGTTAGAGAATTTTCTTTCTGAACCTGAGGCATGGGTTCAAATCTCACCATTATCAATTTGTCAGGAAGATGACTTCTTGTTGATGTCAGTTTGGAGGTGCCAATCATAGTGTGCAGTTACTTCGGCAAGTGACTGGAAACCATACCACGGCTTGACCCAAGAATTATGAGTGAAATTGGATAGATGGAACCCTCTGGGAGCTGTCAATAGTAGTGTTAGCACAAAGTATGTTATGGTGAAACACACCTATTCCTTAGATAATGGACTCTTCCTCTTATATTAAGAGTTAATGGGAAGTTCTTGGAAGTTCTAGAGAGTTCATTAGAGTTCTATTGGAGTTCAGTAGAACTATTAGTTAGTTCCAGTTTGGACAGATTTGGACTAAAGCAGTTGATATTAGTTGGCAGTTAGCCAAATACTAAGGAGTCAGCTTTCAGTGGAAGATTACCAAGTTCCTAACATTTTGGGTACGTTAAGTCGATTAGCAACCAATATAGCATGATTATAACTTTCAGTGCAAAAACTGCTCTACAACAAAGTCACAAGTCATCGTGACCGAGGGTTTGAGCATGCTGGCCTTGTTCAGACAGTTTCTGGGAGAGAGCACATTATCTAGCATGAACTGTGACTAAGGTCTTTTCATCATAGTTGCAGTATAGACCACATGTTAGGTCTGTGGGTGTTGAAAAAACACAAGTGTGCTTGAGCAGGCATCTGCTATGGGGATTAGCTAAACACCCTAGTAGATACCAGTGGCCAACCATATCATACACAAGTCAGATATACAATAGATGACTGTAAAAACACTTGACTAGAGAAAAAGATGTAAATTCTCAGACTTAAAATCTTAAAATGGTTTTATCTACCCCTAACCTCACTGGCCAGATCTAATCTTTTTACAATTTTTCACAGTATTCTTAGCACATTTTCACACAATAAACATCTTCTCCTTAGATCAGTCTATTATTTTAACTGGGCTTCATTCCTTTCATCAATAGAAAATGGTTGACCTTTTGTATTTGCTAAGAGGGTCAATATTTACTTAACTGGACCCTGGGGGTCCTCTGCCTGTGGTCCTTTTATAGCTAATTTAAAAGTTTACCTAAGTGAGAGAAAGGAATCTTATCCACATGGGACCAAAAGTTGTCTAAAATCTTGTAACATAAACTTTTCTCTCCTCCTTCCTTACACTGATTGGCTTTTAGTATTTTCTCCTTTATCTCATAACCAGTCTTTATCAAAGTGCAGCCTGAAGACAGATTTAATTTCTTTCTACACACAAGTTGAACACAAATTTAAAGACTGTCTGATGCTGGTGTCAGAATGAAGGAAATAAGTTCATAGAATTTGTGTAGATGACACTGTCGATAGCAACCGCAGAAAGGAAAATGAAAGAACCCTTACAGAAGATAGCGAAGAAAAACAACAAGGGACTGAACATTAATTGCAAGACATAGAAAACAGTTTAAACATTGGAGATGATAAAAAAAAAAAAATCAAACAAGTACAACAATTTAAGTATCTTTAATGTGTTTTAACAGAGGACGGAAAATGTGACACTGAAATCCAAGGGCACATTGGAATAGTGGAAAATTCATAAGTATTAAGAAACTGGATAATTTTCTTCAAAACAAAGACAAGAGTACTGAACTGTTAATTAATATCATAAGTAATCCTAGAAAATCTATTCACAGATGAGGAAGAGACTTGAAGCAATAGAAATATAATTTTTTTTTCTTTTTTCTTAATAATCATATTGCCCCAAGCAAGGCATTTCACTGCCACTGTTTTGCAGGGGGTTACATAGAAGGAAAGTTATGAGAAACAGTGACAGGTTATAAGGAATGTCAGGAAGTGGGTAAGAGAAGGATGTATTTGACCATAAAGTGTGGGATCAGTTTATATATTGATTGTAATGTAGAATTGATCCCCCACTTTATATCCACATTATAATACTATAGAAATTTTTTTATAATCATATCACCCCATGCAAGGCATTTTACTGCCACTGTTGTGCAGGGGGTTACATAGGAGGAAAGTTATGAGAAAGAGTGACAGGTTATAGGGGTGTCAGGAAGTGGGTAAGAGAAGGATGAGAATACTGATGAGTGAAGTGGGCGAAGAAAGGAGCATGAGAGAGAAGATGCAGGTTAGTGAGATAGGAGATGACTATTGACTTTACATTTAAATTCTTGGAGATTGTTGCTGTCGGGGAAGCAAGTAAATGGAAGGGAATTCCACAGGTGGGAATTGTGAGAAAAGAAGCTACTGGAGTAGAATTTGTGTTTACATTTTATTGTTTTCACAGTAAAAGGGTGGGAAATTGTTGTGGAGTAGTTTTCGCACTGAAGGTTATAATCATGCTATGTCAGTTGCTAATTGACTTAACGTACCCAAAATGATAGGAACTTGGTAATCTTCCACTGAAAGCTGACTCCTTAGTATTCGGCTAATTGCCGACTAATATCAACTGCCTAGTAGTACTACTGAATTCCAGTAGAACTCTAAAGAACTAAGAACTTCCCAAGAACTTCTCTAGAACTTCCTGTTAACTCTTATTAATATAGGAGGGAGAGTCCATTATCTGAGGAATAGGTGTGTGTCCCAATAACATTAATATAGGAGGGAGAGTCCATTATCTGAGGAATAGGTGTGTTTCCCAATAACATTAATATAGGAGGGAGAGTCCATTATCTGAGGAATAGGTGTGTTTCCCAATAACATTAATATAGGAGGGAGAGTCCATTATCTGAGGAATAGGTGTGATTCCCAATAACATTAATATAGGAGGGAGAGTCCATTATCTGAGGAATAGGTGTGATTCCCAATAACATTAATATAGGAGGGAGAGTCCATTATCTGAGGAATAGGTGTGATTCCCAATAACATTAATATAGGAGGGAGAGTCCATTATCTGAGGAATAGGTGTGATTCCACATAACAGAAATCTACCATCTGCCCATGCATTGAATATTGCTGCCGTATCTGGTCAAGTGCTCCTGCTATCCACCCAGGTGTCTTTGAAAAAATCCAACGGAGAATCTATGTGATTGATCCTGACTTGGCAGCTCAGATACAGTCACAGAAGGATACTGAGAATATAGACTGAGCATTTGAGTAATAACAAAGTTTTAGACAAAACGGAAGCTACAAGGCAACTTGTAATAAACATCGGAAATAAATAGTTGAAATCTCTTGGGCAAATGAAAATGAAAAAAGATGGCATGGAAAATTTGATACTCACATGAGAGATTGAAGGTAAAAGTAAAAATAACAATACATCACCTACCTAGCAAACTTGAGTAAATGAATGTGACAGAACAAGGTTTAGAAGAAATTACGAAATTCATAAAAAGCTACAAAGAAGAGGAAATTGTGGAGAGTCATGATCTTGAAGGGTCATGGTATATAGAAGAAGAATGGGCTTGTTTAAATGGATGGCAGAAGAAATTAGAAAATTTATAAAAAGCTACAAAGAGGAAATTGTGGAGAGTCATGGACCTGAAGAAGAAGAATGACTTTGTTCAAATTGTGGAGAGCCATGATCACCAACTTCCTGAAAAGACGTGACACATCGAAGAAACAGAAGAGGTTGGTAGAAGATGGTTTAGAGGAGATAACAGAAAGACGTGCATTGGACATGCTCTGTGGTGCAGCACATATCAGCTCGAAATGAGAAATCGGAGAGCTGAGTTCAAATTCCAGTTGAAATTGCTAGCATTCATTAGAATGTGAAAATTATCCAAAATGGAATTTTTTTTGTGTTTATTTGTCAACTGTTACATTTGAAGCAAAACAAAAATTAAAAATTTACTGTAATTTTTTAGCAACACAGTCTTGCGGTTACTTTCTGTTACCATAACTCACGCCCCTGAAGATGGTCTCGGGAAGTGGTTGAAAGTATTTGGTTACCTTGAGAAATGAATGATAACATCTGTCAACATTACAGCTCGTTTCTGACATCGTTCAATTATAATACGCAAAAGATTATCCGTGAGTATGAACGGATTTTATAAAAATAAGCAGATATAATGTTTGCAATTTATTTAATCTGGCATGTTTAAATGAAAATTTGCTGCCTGAAAACACAAATAAATATCTATCTATCTCTATATATATCTAAACTTATTTATAAATGGAACTTTGTGTGTGTCCGTTACCTATAGACTCCAAAACGACTGAACCGATTCTCTTAAATTTACACACTTGTACTATAAGCATCTGCGAGTGTTCTTAGCTAGGTTTTGTGTCAAAGTACCCCCAATAAATATCGATAATCGAAAAAATCGGGTTATAGGAGGAGTGGCCCAATTTTAATCAAATTTGATACACACATAGACAAAGACATAAGAAATGATATTCAGAAGTTTTAAGGTTGCAGTTCTTACAATAGTGCAGAAAATCGATTTATTTATATATATATATATATATATATATATATATATATATATAAGGCAATATGTTTGTGTGTATCTGTTTATATGCCTGTATGTCTATTTTTTTCAGCCCTTTTATTTCGGGTTTGGCTCTAAGTAGGTATAATTGTAGTTCTTAGTTTCAGCCATGATACCATTTACTCAGAGGACTTATTTAACCTTCAAAATTCAGTTTACAATGAAAAAACTTGTTTGATATAGATAGCAGGAAATCAAAATTTGACTTACATCTATTCATTTTTCTTTCAGTCCACTGTTTCGCTTTAACTGGAAACAACTATTGCTTTTTAGTCTTTCGTGCCAACGTCCAAAGATTCTGAGCTCCAGGACCATGCATTAGTTTTAAAGCTTTCATTACACCCGAGCAACGCCGGGTGTAATGAAAGCTATACTATAATATATATATATATATATATATATATATATATATATATATATATATATAAACCATACTTTAAATGTTAATGATATTCCCATATTGGTAACAATCTCCTGTCAAGCCTAACGCTGCACTCCACCTTCATTGTGCAATGTATACCACAAGCTACATAAAGACCACCACAATTTAAAATTGAGTATCTTGGCCCTTTAACATTTTGCAGGTGACAAGAACTCATATCTGTCAACAGGCATAGAAATAAATTTGTAATAAAGGCTGTCATGGTGAGATTAAATTTAAGCCATGATCAACCTAGCTCTATTCCTTGATGCATATATCCGGGTCTGTAAAACATTTACAATTTAAATGGTAATGTTACACTTATACTGGTAAGTCTCTTTTCAAAGAATCTCAGTCCTTTTTCATTTCCATATTTCTCCTTGCTGCACATGATATACCACGAGTCAGATAAAGGCCACCTAAATATAGAATTAGGATGTGTGTTGTGATGCAGTGGATATTGGCTCGGAATGAGTAATCAGAGAGCCGGGTTCGAATTGCAGTTGAATTCCTTGCATTCACTTGCGTGCAAATACCCTTGGGAAAGATATTAATCCGTTTCTTCACTCCAGTTATGGATTAAATAATAGGACAGATTGGGTTCTATAGCTTTGGCTGGCAACCAATCTACCGCAAAAGTAATGGCAACCTACTCCAGGATAATCTTCTGCCCAGTCAGTCATAACTCAAAAGAGACATGATCGCCAAAGTGTGTATCATGTATGGCACTTAACTGACGGACTGAATATAATAGTTGAAAACATGATTAAGGATTCTACTGGTCATAAAATGGGAGATCAATTTTATATTGTTCCCCTACTAATTACTACTTAATAATATAATACATCCCCTTCCCCTCTAGTTATAAGTCAGAATAACATGACAGATTGGGTTCTATAGCCTTGGTCGGCAACCAGTCTACTGCAGAAAGCAATGGCAACCTACTGTGGGATAAACTTCTGCTCATTTAGTCATGTCTCTTTCGAGACATGATCGCCCAAGCGTGTATCACGTATGGCACTTAACTGACTGACTGACTGAATATAATAGTTGAAAACATGATTAAGGCTTGCAATGGGCATAAAATGGGGGATCAGTTTTCTATTGTTATGAAGTAATAAACTGATCCCCCATTAATTACTACTTAATAATATCATACATCTCTTCCCCCCTCTAGTTATGATTCAAAATAACATGACAGATTGGGTTCTATAGCCTTGGTTGGCAACCAGTCTACTGCAGAAAGCAATGTCAACCTACTGTGGGATAATCTTCTGCCCAGTCAGTCATGTCTCTTTTGAGACATGATTGCCTAAGCATGTATCACGTATGGCACTTAACTGACTGACTGAATATAATAGTTGAAAACATGAAGACTTCTACTGGTTATAAAGTGGGGGATCAGTTTATTACTTAATAACAATAAAAAACTGATCCCCCACTAATTATTACTTAATAATATAATACATCTCTTCCCTCTCTAGTTATGATTGAAAATAACATGACAGATTGGGTTCTATAGCCTTGGTTGGCAACCAGTCTACTGCAGAAAGCAATGTCAACCTACTGCGGGATAATCTTCTGCCCAGTCAGTCATGTCTTGAAAGAGACATGATCGCCTAAGTTTGTATCACGTATGGCACTTAACTGACTCACTGAAATATAGAATTAAGTATCTTGTCCTTTGAAATGAAGATTGTCAGATGGCTGTATAATAAACAGGGAGTTCGCATGAAACTTTAAGTTGTCAGAAACTACAAATATTTGAGCAGTATGCTTATTATTTTTACTAACTGTTTTTGTTTGTCAGACTTTGTGTTGGTTTAGTTGCATTGTAAGTGTTAGCAATACTTTGGTTTGTTTACAGTATTTACATTACTCGGACTATTATCCTCATCTTTGTTGCCATTTGTATGATGTTTTGGCATTGTATGCTCTGGCCTTCTTCAGGTGCTAGGAATTTCGAACCAAACCCTTTATTACAATCACTAGGGTATATCGTCCTCATTCCTTGTGTAGTAATACCCTGATTGGGAGTCATGAGTTATCTCCCTCCAACCCTGCAAGTTACTTGTCCACTGCAGCTGTAGCCCGGTATTGAACTCACAACTTGTTGGGTCAAGTCACAGGAACTAAGCAACGTCTATATCCACTGGGCCATGTGTCCTTAAGAAAAAGAACGTCATACAGATGTCAACAAAGATGAGGACCGAATAATGTAATTGCTGTAAATACTACCTCATCTCAGAAATGTAGATGTTTGGTTTGTTTGTTTGTTTTTTTATTTAAATCTACACACAACAAAATAGCTCAGAAATGAAAGATTAATATATATTTAAGTGATTATTTGTCGTGTGGGTAGAGAATCACATGGTTAGTTTGAGGTTAGTCCTTATTAGGTAAGAGTAACCTGGCAGAGTAACAAAATGGCTTGGCATCATTGGTTGAAAAGGAGTAAAAGAGATTGTCTTTGACTGTTATGCTCCTTAATACAATGCCACCTAATAAGCATTAAGAGAAGTTTATTAGTATACAAGGTAGGGTAATACCACAGATCTCATTTTGCCGAAACGAATAATTCTTCTCAGAATTCTTATTCTCGTTCACCTTACTAGTTCAACTCACTAATTTTAATGTCTCCATTTAAACTTTGAAATTATGTTTACTATTTATTTATTTTTTTCTCAATAACAGTAGATTTGTTCTGCCATTCAGTTCACATTCCTCCCTGCTTTTTTTTAATGGGATAGTTGTTTATCCTTTGATGCCTGTCTAGGTTTGTGTTTCTTGTAATTTCTAAATTCTCTTTTACTCTAAGCAGCCCCTTGCATGCTGGTGTCCTTATCACCTTGTTGGACGTAAATTGATTTAAAAAAAAAAAAAAGCAGTTTGAGTACATGAGAAACAAATTGTTTAAGTACAAAAATATATATATATATATATATATATATATATATATATATATTGTTTGAACATTATTTTTAATCGATATTTGTATTTGAGGAGATATTCTGTTCTTGGTTTTTTTTTTTTTATCATATCACCCCGAGCAAGGTGGTAATGTCACTGATGCACAGGGGGCTACGTAAGAGTGAAAAGATTGGAAAAGAGAAAGCCGGAAACCGCATCCTAAACAGGGAACAAGGGATGAGCCTCTGTTCAATAGACGTGGGTGGAGTGTGAACCGGTCGATAGTTTCTTAATCAAACAGCATAGTGATATATTTATTTCTACCAGCTTTACGGGAAGTTTAGTTACAAATATGTATGCTATTCTCAGGTGAATTGGTGGTTTCCCCAATGTTGTTAGGGGTTGCTGGTTTGAATCCTGCTGAAGAGCACACATTTTTATACACAAAATTTATTGTAAATAATCAGGCTGTTTGTGTTTTGAATACATGATCAAGTAGGTGTGAGCTTAAAAAAAAAGAGAAAATGTAAGACCTATAAAAATCCATATTTGCATACAAATCTGAAGTGTTTGGTTTGGGCTTTTTTGCAAGTTTTGGACACACAGTAGAGGAAAATATTACCTTAAGTGAATGTTGTAACACAGGGTGGCCATATGTTATAGGCAATGAATCTTTAATCTCTGGCTGCTTGGCAAGTTGACCTTCAAGCTAAGACAACAAACAGAAATCTGTGTGTTAAGAGATTAGGGGGTCATAAATGGCTGGGTATTGGGACGGAAGGCAGAGGAATAGAGGGGACCGGTTAAAATGAAAACCATAGGAAGGTTGTTTTAAAACATGTCTCCAGCCTCGTTATCATTTTAGTTTCCTACTGTTGTCATAAGGATGTGAATTGTGGTGCAGTGGATATCAACTCGGAATGACAAATCGGAGAGCCAAGTTCAAATTCCAGTTGAATTCCTTGCATTCACTTACACACAAATACCATTGAGAAAGGTATTAATCCGTCACTTCCCCACCAGTTATGAGTTAAATAATAGGACAGATTGGGTTCTATAGCCTTGGCTGGCAACCAGTCTACCATAGAAAGCAATGGCAACCTACTGTGGGATATTCTTCTACCCAGTCAGTCATGTCTATTTCGTGACATGATCACCCAAAGTGTGTATCACGTATGGCACTTAACTGACCAACTCTTGTCATCTGTTACTCTTATTCTTTGGTCTCTGAAATGTTTCGGCAAAATTTGGGAAGTGTCTAGTGCGAATTAGATGTCTTCATATAATATAAAATTTGAAATTCGGCAGCTCTTACTTGGATTAATCACATTCAGTCAGTTAAGTGCCATACATGATACACACTTTGGGTGATCATGTCTCGAATGAGACATGATTGACTGAGCAGAAAACTGTGGCAGTTTAGTTGCCAACCAAAGGCAATAGAACCCAATCTGCCCTGCTCTTTAATCCATAGCTGCAGGAAGAAATAACAGATTCATGCCTTTCCCAAAGATATTTGTGTGTAAGCGAATACAACAAATTCAACTGGAATTTGAACTCGTCTCTTTGATTTCTTGTTCCAGGCTGATAGTCCCTTCAGGACGTAGGTGATCATGGACTTCCACTTGACTCTGTCTCTTGTCGCTCTCAATAATTTTTTTTTCTTGGTATCTCTTCTAAGCCTTGCTCTGTCAACCATTTGCTCAAACCTAACAAGTATGTCTTGCACTGCTTTCCCCTGTCGCTTTTTCCATATAAATGGAAGGAGAGATAGGAGAAAACTGTAAGTGTCAAGTTCTCCAGGCCTTCTTTCTGCATTACATGTCCCAGGAACCTTATTTGTCTCTTCCTGATATTTAGTATCAGTTTTCTTGTTTCCATCCTTTCCAACACTTCATTGTTGCACACGTGTTTCGCCCATGGTATCCTCAGCATTCTTCTGTAAAACCGCATTTCTGCTGCCTCAAGCCACTCCTTCATCTTTGTTGACATTGTTCCACATTCACTTCCATACAGAAGGACAGATATCACATGGAAGTGACCAGGGCCATAAATCAAGTGTCAAAACTTCACAACATAGAACTACCTTTTCACTAATGAAAGGTTAAGAGTTTTATTATTGGGCTAAGAGAGGTTGTGATTGGTTGAGACCGGTAGGAAAGTGTGAATGATTGCCATATTTCACACATGAAGGTCCAAGCAATCCTGCTATCCAAAGTAGCATTTTTTTTATTGGGGTTGTGATTGGTAGGGAAGCACAAATATTCCAAAGCCTACTCAAGTTGACCTGATTTTGATTCAGATTATTTGTATTGATGGCACAAAAAACACAAGTTCATTTTTGAGGCAAGACTTGGTTTTCTCTTTCACTAGAGGTTTATAACTGAATCAGATTCTCAGGCTCTTAGAGATTTAGGGAATTTTGGGGTCTACCCTTGTCCCTTTAGTAATCCATTTGCCATAGCTTTCAAATATATCAGTAGATTGTTTATTCAAACCTAAAAGATGGGCATCAGGTATATTTTGAAAAATAGTAATATTTCTCTACCTATTTGAAGCTTTAAAAGACTATCATGCATGTATAAACAGTAGACCATTGACTTAGCGGACTAAGAGTGAGGAAGGGGTATTGGTCAATGCTGAAAACCTTTTAAATCTAATTGTAACCTTGGAGAGACTTCTGAAATATGATTTAAAGCTAGAATATACAGTTGTAATTATTTTACTTTTTTCTAAACTTATTTATAAATGAAACTTTGTGTGTGTCCATTACCTGTAGACTCCAAAATGGCTGAACCAATTTTCTTGAAAATTTACACAGTTGTAATATAAGCGCTAGATTTTGTGTCGAGGTACTCCTTGATAAATATCAAAAATTGATAATCGAAAAAATTGGGTTATAGAAGGAGTGGTCCGATTTTAATCAAATTTGATACACTCATAGATAAAGACATAAGAAATGGTATTCAGAAGTTTCAAGGTTACAGTTCTTACAGTAGTGCAGAAAATCGATAATATATGTATATATATATAAAAGGCAAAACATTTGAGTGTGTGTCTGTTTATCTGCCTGTATGTCTGCATTTTTTCAGCCCTTTTATTTTAGTTTTTGCTTTGGGTTTGGCTCTAAGTAGGTATAATTGTAGTTCTTAGTCTCAGCCATGATACCATTTACTCAGAGGATTTATTTAACCTTCAAAATTCAGTTTACTACGAAAAAACTTATTTGATATCAATACCAGAAAATCAAAATTTGACTTACATCCATTCATTTTTCTTTCAGTCTACGATTTCGCTTTAACTGTAAACAGGTATTGCTTTTTAGTCTTTTGTGCCAACGTCCCTAGAGTCTGAGTTCCAGGACCATGGATTAGTTTTAAAGCTTTTATTACATCTGAGCAATGCCAGGCTATACTGCTAGTACTTACATAAACAAGACTATTATCAATGGTATAAGGTAGTAACAGACTGCTTGACTAACTTGTTAATGTATGTGTTAGTGTGTAGTATCAATTAACTCCCTCAGTCCATAGTGTGTATGATGATAGTTTTGGATTTCTCTCTTGATGACTGTCGGTGTTATTATTTATCTATATTTCTGAGATGAAGTAGTATTTACAGTATTCGGACTATTGTCCTCATGTTTATTGACATTTGTATGATGCTTCGGCCATGTGTCCTTAAGGACACATGATCCAGTGGATATAGATATTGGTTAGTTCCTGTGACTTGACCCAAAGAGTTGTGAGTTCAATACCAGGCTATAGCAATGGTGAACAAGTAACTTGCAGTGTTAGAGGAAGATAAATCGTGACTTCCAAAAGTGTCATTACTCTTTCTCATCACTTTCCTCTATGTAACCCCCTGCACAACAGTGGCAGTAGAATGTCTTGCTTGGGGTGAGAAGATTAAAAAAAAAAAAAAGCGGGGGCATCGGATGCACTGTATCCGTAGCAGAAGTGATGTGTCTTGGGCAAGATGACCTGACAGAGTCCAACTCACTCCTGGTTGGTTTGAATTTAGTTTTCCTTCTCTTAGACCAGTTGCTACCTATAGTCTGTTCTGCTAATTACGTATAGTCTGGGAAAGAAGAAATGGACTTACCCTTTTCCCAAGGGTATTAGTATGCAAGTGAACATAATTGTTGTGGAGCAGTTTTCCCACTGAAAGTTATAATCGTGCTATGTCGGTTGCTAATCGACTTAACGCACCCAAAATGTTAGGAACTTGATAATCTTCCACTGATAGCTGACTCCTTAGTATTCGGCTAATTGCCGACTAATATCAACTGCCTTAGTAGTTCTACTGAATTCCAATAGAACTCTAAAGAACTCTCTAGAACATCTATGAACTTCCCAAGAACTTCCCGAGTTAACTCTTATTAATATAGGAGGGAGTATCCATTATCTGAGGAATAGGTGTGTTTCACCATAATAATAATAACCTTAACTAAGATTTGAACTCTGCTTTCTGATTCTTCAATTTGAGCTGCATTGCATTAGTCAACCATTTGTTCATGATATAAAGTACATATATTTTTATGTGCTTACATATATCTCTGTTACTGCTGATAAAGCTGCTATAAAGATGTTAAGCCCATAATAACAACCTTATCCCTCCAACTCACATTGTCTTGTCAGATTGTTAGAACATCTGCTAGCACCAGAAAGATCTGAATTTACTGGTGGACAACATGGTTCCAGAAGGTTGTCTCCAGTCTGCAGAGAAAGGGTGAACTGGTAGATGACTCTGGTAGTATGGTTATCAAGATGAGACTGTCAGTGAAAATGTTTTTGTTAGACTGTGGAGGATGTTTGGTAGGTTGATCCTCCTGCAGAGCCTCTCATTGGGCAAAAGATTAGACCAGTGTACACTCTACATTGTTTGTTTTTTTTTTTAATCATTTCACCCCAAGCAAGGCGGTACCGCCACTGATGTGCGGGGGGCTACATAAGAATAAAAGTTGACAAGAGGAGAATGAAGTAAAGGACGGACAAATTACAGGGGTGTCAGAAAGGGCAAGAGAAGGATAGAAACAGGTGTGAAGACAGTTGCGAAGGTAGAGAGAAAGGAAAAGAACGAGATATACAGGGTGATGTAGAAAGAACTGGAGCCAAGTGGATAAGAGATGGCTATTGACATTGCATTTAATTTCCTGACAGTTGCAAAGGCAGAGAGAAAGGAAAAGAACAAGATATACAGGGTGATGTAGAAAGAACTGGAGCCAAGTGGATAAGAGATGGCTATTGACATTGCATTTAAATACCTGGAGGTCATAGCCATCAAGAAAGCAGGTATACGGAAGGGAATTCCACAGGCAGGAAGTGCGAGAAAAGAAGCTGCTGGAGTAAAATTGTCATCTGCATTTGGTTGATCTAACTGTAAATGGGTGGGACCTTGTTGCCAGTCTGGTTGCACAAGTAAATTCTTGTGGTGGGGGCACCAGTGACTTAAGTTCGTCGGAGCAGAAGCCATGAATATATTTGTTGAAAAATTTGCAATTAGGTGTCGGTGTTTTACAGTTGAACTTGCTCGGTGTAATCGTCTCTTCTATTCTTTTCTTGCATATCCTACATGTGGAACTCCTTTTCCTAGATCCTGTTTCTTTATTGCCCTTTTCACACTTCTTCTCACTAAAGTCTTCTCATTTTCTTTTGCTCATAACCTCCTGTGTTCTAGTGACATTATCACCTTGCTTGAGGTGAAATGATTAAAACTGTATATCATAATTATTTTTCCAGACATTGTGTTGATAAGAAAAATGTGATATGCCTGGTAAAAACATTTAAAAAAAAAAAATAAAATAAAATAAATGAAGATATGTTTGTTTTTGTGATATTTTTATGAGTAATTTTTATTTTATTTTATTTATTTTTAGTTCTTCAAGTTTTTTTTCATGCTTAAGCACACATGAAATTAAGTGAATTTTTTTTTCCTTTTCCTGACAAAAAACTTTATTCCCTTTCCTCTTTTTTATTTTTTTTCCTTCATGTCTTTTAGCTTAAACCAAAATTTCCGAGAATATTATCAGTGTTGCTGCATTTCCCTGCAGTCTTTAGCCATCCTTCTGTTAAAATCATTTCTTTAGGGTGCATTGGAATAGTAAAAGTTGCTTTCTAAAAGCTAAGCAAAGTAATAAGAAACAGAAGCTATTTATTTCTTTATAAAAAGTGCTTAATTCTTATGATGTAATACTTGTCCTCTTACATGGCAGTGAATGCTGGAAAATCTCCTCATGGAGGTGTCTTGAGCTAATAGAAATATGGCTAACTTATAACTGGAGAGAAGAGATGGATTAATACCTTTCCCAAGGGTATTTGTGCATAAATGAATACAAAGAAATTCAACGAATTTGAACTCGGCTTCCTGATTTCTTGTTCCAAGTCGATATCCACTGCACCACAATGCATATCCAATGGTAGATGTATTCTTTATTTTTATTGGTGAAATCCTTTACAACTAGGGACCCACCCAAGATCAAATCACCCTTATTTTATTTATATTCCATTGGTAAGGAAGAAGTTCCACTAAGCCAGTTATTTTTTTTAATTTTTTTATTTATTTATTTTTTTTTCAGAGAATTGTGAGTTTGTTGTACAGATTTCTGTGTGGATGCTTTCTTGTTCACTACAAATTCCACTTCAAGTTTCAGGTCAATGGTTATCTATCCTCATAATCTGTACTTACTTCCTCTTACATCCATACAACAATCTATGTAATCACCTAGCTTGAGTGACTCTTGGACCCTATATTGGGTGAACATTTTAGTAAAAAGCTGGTGAATTGTTGGCAAAAACATTGGCTAATTGCCAACTGATTCAAATCGCCTTCTTCTTCATGTGCCATGTTTCGTCAGAATGTAGATTGTCATGGACTTCCACTTACCCTTGTTCCCTTTACATTTCTCTTATTATCTCTCACAAACTCCATTCCACCATCTACTTGCTCAAGCTCATCAAGAATGTTTTGCACTGCTTTCTCCTGTCTCTCTTTCCTACTTTCCCTTGCCTCTCTTTTCCTGTGAGTATTAGATTCTCTAAGCCCTCCTTCCTCATTATGTGCCCCAGAAACCTCAGCTGTCTCTTCCTGATGCAAAATATCAGTTTCCTTTTTGTTTGCATCATCTCCAAAACTTTGTTGTTGTTCACATGTTCGGTCCATGGTATCCTCAGTATCCTTCTGTAGATCCACTTTTTTTTTTTTTTTTTTTTTTTTTGATCATATCACCCCAAGCAAGGCGGTAATGCCACTGATGTGCAGGGGGCTACATAAGAGTGAGAAGATTAGAAAAGAGAAAACTGGAAACCACATCCTAAACAGGAAACAAGGGATGAGCCTCTTAACCTGTTCAATAGACGTGGGTGGAGTGTGAACCGGGCAATAGTTTAGTCTATCTACTCCAATTGAAAAAAAAAAACAAAAACAGTGGGAAGATTAGAAAAGAGAAAAACCGGAAACCGCATCCTAAACAGGAAACAAGGGATGAGCCTCGTCACCTGTTCAATAGACGTGGGTGGAGTGTGAACCGGGCGATAGACTAAACTATCTACTCCAATTGAAAAAAAAAAAAAAAAAGTGGGAAGATTAGAAAAGAGAAAAACCGGAAACCGCATCCTAAACAGGAAACAAGGGATAAGCCTCTTCACCTGTTCAATAGACGTGGGTGGAGTGTGAACCGGGCGATAGACTAAACTATCTACTCCAATTGAAAAAAAAAAAAAAAACAGTGAGAAGATTAGAAAAGAGAAAAACCGGAAACCTATTGCTTTGAGTCTCGCTTTCATCCCTGAGGAGATTGTCCAGCATTCACTGCTATGAAGGAGGACAAATATCATAACAGTTCAGTAATCTTTTTTTGGTTTTCAATGAAATCTTCCTGTATCAATATTCTACTCAGTCTTTAGAGGGAATACATCCTTGGCCAGGCCAATACAATCTCATTGTTGCATTTTCCATTTTCTGTTAGGTTTGAATACCTGCTTCCCAGGTATTCAAACCTCATGAAATGTTAAATAAGTTTTATTTTAGATAATCTATATACTTTTGCAATTTAGCAATTTAAAAAAAAATTATGCATAAAAAAACTCTGATTTTTCTTTATTAGTTTGTAATTGATAAACAATGCATTGAAATTGGTTTGCTTAGTTTAAAAATGTTGTAAACACAAAATTATTCTTATAAACAAACTACCTTTTTTTTTTTTTTTTTTTTTTTTTCTTAAAAATAATCATTTCACTTGAAGCAAGGCAGAAATACCACTGGTGTGCAGGGGGTTACTGTTTAAGAAAAAACAAGGTACAAGGAGATGTTGAAGAAAAGATGAGATAAAATATTTTTGTTATAATTTCTTAAGAACATAGAAAATATGAATTCATTATCTTAAAATTATAATGAATAAACATTGCTGAAGGAGTGAAACTAGTATAAAATAATAGCAGTGTCGAAGAAAAAAAAAACAAAAAAAAACAGTTTTGATGAGCTATTTTTTTATCTTTGTCAAATTTTGCCCTAATACCTTTAAACACGGTTGAAGGCTGTTAAGTGTAACAAAAGATAAAAAGGAAATGATTGACCAAAATTCAAAGTTAAATCACAAACAAATATTTAACTTACGATAAGCACAAAATTAGATTTGTACAAAATTTACAATTTTTTGCATTTAAAACAAAAACCTAGTTTACTACTGGTGAGTGTTACAAGGAGAGAAGGGGAAGGTGAGGAGTCAAGTATCTTTACCCAGTTAACTTGGCGAAGTAGTTTAAGTGCTATACTTTATGGAAGTCCTCAAATGTGTTTATAAAGAATAATTTCCAGTAAGGTCAATGAAAGTCAAAAATATCTATTTACCTATTTAGTTCCATGAGGTTCTTTTTCGGGTTTTCGTTGGTCAGCAACTTTTCTTAGAGATTCTTTTTGCTGGATGCGCAGATCCATGAATCGGGCTGGAATTGATAATGTCAGCAAATCCTGTTAACAACTGACTACTCTCTTCCCAAA
The DNA here is from genome assembly GCA_037127315.1 of Ascarosepion bandense. Classification (NCBI taxonomy): domain Eukaryota; kingdom Metazoa; phylum Mollusca; class Cephalopoda; order Sepiida; family Sepiidae; genus Ascarosepion; species Ascarosepion bandense. The sequence goes on along the minus strand of JBBBDQ010001026.1, from coordinate 4,750,256 downwards.
ACCTATTTTTATAGGGGCTAACATCTAATTTGCATATTTCTAGAATCATTTAGAATTCACTTCTACAATCTTCCAAAACATTCTATTCCTAATTTCTCAATTTAACAACTACTTCAGGAATTAAAACTGTTTCCTAATAACAATTAGGACTCTATAGAATCTCTTACTATAACTTTTTAGACCTTATGAATATTATTTTTCATATAAATGCATCCTTGTAACAAGGCACCATGTTTTTTTTTCCTATCTAAGTACATGTTTAAATAAGGATCAGTCAGTAAATTAAGTGCCGTACTTGATACACACTTGGGTGATCATGTCTCTTTCAGTCCAAGACTGACTCAGCAGAAGACTTTCCTGCATTAGGTTGTTATTTCTTTTTGCAGCAGACTAGATGCCAACCAAGGCTATAGAATCCAATCTGTACTGCCAGAGATGGATTGATATTTTTTCCAAGAGTATTTGCATGTCAATGAATGTAACAAATTCAAGTAGAATTCGAGCTTGGCTCTCTGATTTCTCATTCCAAGCTGATATATATTGCACCACAATGAGGGTATGCTACACACACACAGGTTTTTTTCTTTACTGTGAAGAACCGTATGCATTGTCGGTCCTACGCAGTTTTCTTTTTTTTCCCCTCTTTGTCCAAAGCTCTATAGCCGAGGACGATAACGGAGTTAGATTCTGCTGGTTATTCATAGTCTTTAAAAGTTTCTTGTGTAACATTTTAAGATTAGAATACGTACAGAGTCGGTTTTATTATTATTATTATTATTATATATATATATATATATAGACTAAACTATCGCCCGGTTCACACTCCACCCACGTCTATTGAATAGGTGAAGAGGCTCATCCCTTCTTTCCTGTTTAGGATGTGGTTTCCAGTGTTTCTCTTTCCCAATCTTTTCACTCTTACATAGCCCCCTGCGCATCAGTGGCATTTTCGCCTTGCTTGGGGTGATATGAATTAAAAAAAAAAAATATAATTCATAACTATATAATTATATTATATTATATTAAGCTCTATAATACTCATTATATTGAGCACTGTTTATAATAAAATAAATGCCAGAGTACTCAATTAAAAAAAACCCTGAATCCTCTTCACTTACGCACACTTCAAGTCAAAAGTAAACTATCTTGCCACCTTATTATATCATATCACAAATCTTGTTCATCCTATTTTAGCATGAACCCTCTACCTTGAGTAGCTCTCGAGCCTTGCATGGAATTTTAAATCTTAGTTTAAAAGATTGAGAATTTATATAAATATAATTCAACCTGACGAGGGTGGAGAGTGCGGAAAATTCATTCACAACTTCACTGACAGCTAAGGGCTCAATAACAATCAACAAATAACCAAATCATTCAGTAGTATCTGCTTTCTTGTCAATGCACTTAATTTAGTGATAAACATGTGTCAGGTGATGAAAACCATCCTGTGCGTAAATGAAAGAAAATTAGGGTAAAATTTCTTTAAGTAGGTCAGTTAGTGATTTGTTGGTTGATTTGTATAATAAATGTCTTTAGAGTTTGAAGTGGCAGATGTTGGTTGATTAAAAAAGACAGCATTTTAATCCTCTTAAAGTTGGAGCAGATGTAATGAGACCAAAGGGTTTATCTTGTGGGAGGAGCTCGAATTTACGCCTGTTTTGGTCACTGGATAAAAAATCATAGTAACAGGGGCAGACAAACGAAGCCTGGATTCTCTGTGCGTGTGCTCTCTCTTTCTCTTTCATGCTCTCTCTCATGCTCTCTCTCTCACGCAATGTGAGCATTATTCATAGGATAATTAGCAATGATTTTTAGTTACAATATCTTTCAGTAACCCATCTAGATACTGACCAGGTTTTACGTTGCTTAACCTGGGTTATTAAATGTTATCAGTTCCTATACAAATTCTACTAACCTAGCTTGTGAAATTAAACATTTGTTTTCAAATTTTGAAATCTGACAAAGTGTAATTTTGTAAGCATCTATGTCAATATTCTAGGAAAAAAACACAAAAATACCTACATATAAAAAAATCCACATTCAAATTCACAAGTACTTGACAACTTGTATAAAATACATTGTGTTCAACAGGAATTTTGCCTATGATGGTTTACATTTTGGGTGTAAGCCTTTGGAAACAGCATATGGACTGATTTATTTACTAGCAGTATAGCCCGGCATTGCTCGGATGTAATGAAAGCTTTAAAACTAATCCATGGTCCTGGAGCTCAAACTCTTTGGACGTTGGCACAAAAGACTAAAAGGCAATAGTTGTTTCCAGTTAAAGTGAAACTGTAGACTGAAAGAAAAATGAATGGATGTAAGTCAAATTTTGATTTCCTGGTATCGATATCAAATAAGATTTTTTGTCATAAACTGAATTTTGAAGGCTAAATAAGTCTTCTGAGTAAATGGTATCATGGCTGAGACTAAGAACTATAATTATAGCTACTTAGAGCCAAACCCGAAGCAAAAACTAAAATAAAAGGGCTGAAAAAAATACAGACATACAAGCAGATAAACAGACACACACATAAACATCTTGCCTTTTATATATATATATATATATATATATATTATCGATTTTCTGCACTATTGTAAGAAATGCAACATTGAAACTTCTGAATATCGTTTCTTATGTCTTTGTCTATGAGTGTATCAAATTTGATTAAAATCGGGCCACTCCTTCTATAACCCAATTTTTTTTTCTTTTCAATTTTCTATATTTATCGGGGGTACCTCGACACAAAACCTAGCTAAGAACACTCGCAGATGCTTATAGTACAACTGTGTAAATTTTCAAGAAAATCGATTCAGCCGTTTCAGTATCTATAGGTAACGGACGCACACACAAAGTTCCATTTATTATATAAGTTTAGATTTAGATTATTTTTTTCATTTTCTTTCTTAATTTTGTTTTTTTTATTTTACTTTTTTCCTTGTCAAAAAAAAAAAAAATTGAATTACACATCCCAATAAACTAGGGATTTTTTTTTTTTATTGTATGTGTTGTGAGGCAGTGGATATCAACTCAGAATGAGAAATCAAGTTCAAACGAGCTGAGTTCAAATTCCAGTTAAATTTGTTGCATTCACTTATGTGCAAATACCAGTGGAAAAGGTATCAATCAATCTCTTTTTCTTTCAGCTTTGGGTTAAAGCAAGACAGATTGGGTTCTGTAGCCTTGGTTGGCAACCAGTTTACCACAAAGTAATGGCAACCTACTGCAGGGAAAAATTTTCTGCTCAATCAGTCATGTCTCTTTCAAGACATGATTACCCAAGCATGTATCACATATGGCACTTAACTGAGTGACTGATTATTTTATTGGAATAAGTTTCCCCAGCTTGTGAAAAGTGTAGCAAATATGTATGTATATAGATTTAAAATAAATTGTACTGGATTCTGAGATTAGCATGTGAAGTGGATTGTGTAGGGTGATATTTAGAGGAAAATTTCAAAATCTAAAAATAAATTTTTTTTTTTTATTTCATTAAAATGAAGAACTTTTTTGAGATTTTGTATAAATAGTGTTTTAAGGATTGTGTATTTTTGTTTTTAAAATTGCTTGGTATTTAGATTATTGTCAGCCTACGAGACTGTCTTTGCCATTATTAAACGTCAGAAAATGGCATGATTTGGCCACATCATATGTTATAACAGCCTCTGCAAAACCATCATGCAACACAGTTCAAGGTAGATGCAGGCAGGGATGCAGTGCAAGAGTTGGTCAGATAGCAAAAGAGTGAACTCCTGATGGCCGCTGGCAACAGATCATCCTGGAGTGGGCTGTCTGTTACTTCTGTTCTTAGGTCTCCACCTCAACACTTGAAGCAGTCAAATAACTAATCATAATGAGTATTTACACATTTTTTCTTTTTTGTCCCCCACCCCCATTGTGCTTTGATGAGATGCCCATGAAGGTATAGATATATAAAATAAAGAAATTTTGAAGGTAAAATAAAGTGTCATTTTTCTCATATTAGTTGATATAGATGTTATAATAACATTTCGACCAAGTACCCTGTGGTCATCATCAGGTGTCTATAGCTTGGATCATATGGATTATCTTGCTGATTATTGCGAAATATCCTGTGAGATCAGTTATTGTTCTTTCATGTTGGATTTGCTTTATCACTATCAGATCCAAGGATCGAACTCCTGACCAGTAGATGATACTAACACATATATAACTGACTACTATATATCCTGTACCACCATCTCGAAGGACTTTAGTGGTGTATTTTTGGAGCCTTTTATATTCAGTGTCAGATGGATTTAGACAACTGGATTATGTTAGCGAGTTTGTGCTACTTGTTATAATTTGTGTTTATTTCTGAGATGAGAAATTTTCAATAATTGTTGGATGTGTGTTGTGGTGCAGTGGATATTGACTTGGAATGACAAATTGTTGTGCCGAGTTCAAATTTTAGTCGAATTCATGGCATTCACTTATGCACAAATACCCTTGGGAAAGGTATTAATCTGTCTCTTCTCTCCAGTTATGAGCTAAATAATAGGACAGATTGGGTTCTATAGCCTTGGCTAGCAACCAGTCTACCACAGAAAGCAATGGCAACCTACTGCAGGATAATCTTCTGCCAAGTCAGTCATGACTCTTTTGAGACATGATCACCCAAAGCATGTATCACGTATGGCACTTAACTGACTGAATTTTCAATAATCATAGAATTATTTTGAACTTTTGTTCTCATCTTGGTTGATATAGATGTTATAATAGACACATTTCGATCAAGTACCCTCTGGTCATCATCATAATAATTCTGAGATTATTGAAAATTACTCATCTCAGAAATAAATACAAAAGTATCATTTATCACTTGCTGCAATGGAGGATGATTGATAAGTAGGCAAGCCTATGCTACAAATGATCCCTTTCAGCTTAATGAAGGCTTTAATTTTCACTGTACTTGGTCGATAATCCATTGTAGATTAAGAGGTATTATGTTTTGTAAAAGATAAGGAAAAGCAATAAGACATGAGAAAGAAAGATGAGAAGAAAGAGGAAGGTGAGAAGAAGAAAGGTGAGATGAGAGAGGAAAGAAAGAAAGATGAGAAGAAAGAGGAAGGTGAAACAATAGACATGAGGGAGAGGGAAAAGGTGAGAAGAAAGGTGAGAGGACAGGTCAGAAGATTTTCCCACAGTAGGTTGCCATTACTTTCTGCAGTAGATTGGTTTCAAGTCAAATGTATAGAATCTGTCCTATTATTTAACCCATAACTGGAGGGAAGAGATGGATTAATACCTTTCCCAAGGGTATTTGCGTGTAAGTGAATGCAATGAATTCAACTGGAATTTGAACTCAGCTCCCCGATTTGTCACTCCAAGTTGATATCCAATGCACCGCAAAGCACCACAACCAAGTGACTATAGCTCAGAGGTAGATTTGCCGACTAATATCAATTCGGTTGGGTTTCAATCCTGGCTAGAAGCAATCAAATGTCTGACCGTACTGATGAGCTGGGATAGAGCGAAACAGATGAGAGAAGATACATCAAAAGATAAGCAAAGAAAGATGTAAAGATTAAAGGTGAGGCATGATTAAAGGTGAGACATGATTAATTCTTTTTGTGTGTTTATCAATCGAGAGATAAGTGAAGTCATCTACATTCAAAATATTATTAATTTGCATTTTCATTGGATCTTGACTTAATTTTCTGGGCTACTTTTATTAAATTTATTCACCAAAAAAAGATTTTCCTCTTCAGAATTGTGTTTTCAATTCTAAAAAGCAGGCCTTTCAGTAATATTATCCTTCATTCTAAAACATTAATTGCTTTTTATTTTCTTTTGTATAGTAAAGCAGCTGGAAATCCTTTTCAGATGATAACATTTATTTCTTAATTCTTAACTGCGAGAAAGAGCATTTGGATCAAATTGATGTGGGAAAATTCAAATTAAATTAATTGAAATTAAACATTCAAAGCCAATCTTTTTTTTCTGATTTATTTTTATTTATTTTTTCTTTTTCATTTATTTATTTTTTTTTCCTTAAGGAGAAAAACAATTTTGAATATAATTTTCAATAGTTTAAGCATGTTTTGTGATGCAGTGGATATCGACTTGGAACGATAAATTGGTGGAGCCAAATTTGAAATCCAGTTGAATTCATTGCATTCACTTATGCACAAATATCCTTCGGAAAGGTATTAATCCATCTCTTCCCTCCAGTTATGGGTTAAATAATAAAAGATTGGATTCTATAATCTTGGCTGGCAACCAGTCTACCACAGAAAGTAATGGCAACTTACTGCAGGATAATCTTCTGCCCAGTCAGTCATGTCTTTTTCGAGACATGATCACCGAAGCATGTATCACGGATGGCACTTAACTGATTGACTGAATATAATAGTTGAAAACATGATAAAGGCTTCTACTGGTCATAAAGTGGGGGATCAGTTTATTACTTCATAACAATAAAAAACTGATCCCCACTAAGTACTACTTAATAATATAATACATCACTTGCTCCTCTAGTTATGAGTCAAAATAACATGACAGATTGGGTTCTATAGCCTTGGTCGGCAACCATTCTACTGCAGAATGCAATGGCAACCTACTGCGGGATAATCTTCTGCCCAGTCAGTCAGTCATGTCTTTTTCGAGACATGATCACCGAAGCATGTATCACGGATGGCACTTAACTGACTGACTGAATATAATAGTTGGAAACATGAATGAGTCTTCTACTGGTCATAAAGTGGGGGATCATTTTTGTATTGTTTTGACGTAATAAACTGATCCTCCACTAATTATTACTTAATAATATAATACATCTCTTCCTCCTCCTAGTTATGAGTCAAAATAACATGACAGATTGGGTTCTATAGCCTTGGTCAGCAACCATTCTACTGCAGAAAGCAATGGCAACCTACTGCGGGATAATCTTCTGCCCAGTCAGTCATGTCTCGTAGAGACATGATTGCCCAAAGCTTGTATCATGTATGGCACTTAACAGACTGACTGGCAACTGGAATTTTATCATTGGGCCCATCACTCCACAAGTCAATGTTGCTGATGATAAATGATATTTACTGATGAGCTTTAATGGCAAAACTAAACTTAAGCAATGTTAAACCGTATTTAGATGGATGGGTGGGTGATGTTGTAGATAATGGCTGGAAATTGGAGAGCTGAGTTCCAATTCCAGTTGTGTTCATTATAGTCACAAACACATATGCACTTGAAAGGTATGAATCCATCTTATTTTCTTTAGCTATGGGTTAATTAGAACTTGTACCAGTAAAAGTGTGTGGATGTCCATCGTGGTGCAGTGGACATCGGCTCGGAACAAGAAATCAGGAAGCCGAGTTCGAATTCCTTGCATTCACTTGCACGCAAATACCGTTGGGAAAGGTATTAATCCGTCTCTTCCCTCCAGTTATGGGTTAAATAGCAGGACAGATTGGGTTCTGTAGCCTTGGTCGGCAACCAGTCTACCACAGAAAGCAATGGCAACCTACAGCGGGATAATCTTCTGCCCAGTCAGTCATGTCTTTTTCGAGACATGATCACCCAAGTGTGTATCATGTATGGCACTTAACTGACTGACTGACCAGTAAAAGTCATTATCTCACCCAAATTATTACAATGTAAAAATATTTCCTGGCTTTAAATAACCTGCAGAAGATTGATTTGTTTTTGATAACATATCAATCATCTTATATCTATTTGGCTTCATAATAACACACAGGAAGATCTCAATAGAAACGAAGAAAAGAGTGCTAGACTGCTACATGATGTCAGTTCTTCAATACGGCTGTGAATGCTGGACAATATCATCAAAAATGAGGACAAAACTGGAAGCGGCCGAAATGTGGTTCTACAGAAGGATGCTACGGATATCGTGGACTGAGCATACAAGCAACGACGAAGTGTTAGAAAGAATGGCAACAAAAAGGAAATTGATGCTGAGCATCAGGAAGAGACAACTGAAGTTCCTGGGACATGCAATGAGGAAAGAGAGCCTGGAGAACCTGATACTGACTGGACAGATAGAAGGAAGGAGAGACAGAGGAAGGCAGCGGATAACATATTTGCAGGATCTGATCAGGTGGATGACGGAACGGGGGTTGCCAGGAGCAACAGGAGCAAACATACTAAGAGCCACAAGGGATAGGGAGACGTGGAGATCCATGATCGCCTACGTCCTGAAGGGACAGGGCACATAGAAGAAGAGAATGTCACTGTTAATGGCAAGGAGAAACTGTCCGTGAAAATGAAACACTGTAACCTTTCAAAGAAGTTGCAGTTGCTAATTGTACCAAGTTTACTTGGATTACGGTTGAAAAAACATGATCAGTGTGCTGTGTCCCTTCTGGACATGTGTGATCATGACTCCCCACAACTTCCTGTCTTTTGTGATTCTTAGTAGGGATTTACTATCTCTCTTATTCATTGTGTTCCCAATCAATTATGCAAGCTAATTAGGTATGTTATTCATGGCTTTCCTCTGTCTTGCTTATTTTCAATGTCTTGTGAGTGTCAAGTTCTCTGTGCCTTATATCCTGGGTATGATGATAAACTATATCCAGCAGCAAGGCTTCTAATCAGGAGGTTTTGAGAAGTGTAGAGCAATCTTTTAATTGTTGTTATTCCCAGGTCTACTATAACCTGGGATGGTAGCAACTGTTAGGGTCCAAGCTATAGGCAAATAGTGAATCCCCAAACTGGGATCAAACACTCCTTCAGTTAGGTGCCACATGTGATACAAGCTTTGACAATCATGTCTCGAAAAAGACCTGACTGACTGGGCAGATGATTTACATGCAGTAGGGTGCCATTACTTTCTGCAGTAAACTGGTTGCCAACTAAAGCTATAGAAACCCATTATGTCCTGCTATTCAACCCATAGCTGGAGGGAGAAGAGATGCATTATCTAAACTTATTTATAAATTAAACTTTGTGTGTCTGTGTGTGTCTATCTGTTATCTATAGACTCTGAAACGGCTGAACCGATTTTCTTGAAAATTTACACAGTTGTACTATAAGCGTCTGCAAGTGTTCTTAGCTAGGTTTTGTGTCGAGGTACCCCCCGATAAATATCAAAAATTGGTAATTGAAAAAATCAGGTTAGAGAAGGAGTGGTCTGATTTTAATCAAATTTGATACACCATATAGACAAAAGAAACGATATTCAGAAGTTTCAAGGTTGCAGTTCTTACAATAGTGCAGAAAATTTGATATCGATACCAGGAAATCAAAATTTGACTTACATCCATTCATTTTACTTTCAGTCTACGGTTTTGCTTTAACTGGAAACAACTATTGCTTTTTAGTCTTTCATGCCAACATCCAAACAGTCTGAGCTCCAGGACCATGGATTAGTTTTAAAGCTTTCATTATACCCGAGCAATGCCGGGCTATACTGCTAGTGTGTGTGTGTGTGTGTATAATATATTAGGTGCGATTGGTAAATTGTCGCAATTATTTTATGATTTCAAATATTCTTTAAGCTGAGTCTGAGCTCCAGGACCATGGATTAGTTTTAAAGCTTTCATTATACCTGAGCAACGCCGGGCTATACTGCTAGTATTATTATATTAATAAGTAGTAATTAGTGGCAGTTAATTATTTTCTAACAATAGAAAAATGATCCCTAATTTATGCCTCATAGAAGCTTTACTTACGTTTCCAACTCTTATAGTCTGTCAATCAGTCACATGCCATACATGATACCAGCTTGGGCAGTCATATCTTGAAAGAGAGATGACTGATTGGACAGAGGATTTTCCTGCTGTAGGTTGCCATTACTTTCTGCAGTAAACTAGTTGACTGCCAAGGCTATAGAACCCAATCTGTCCTGTTAAATCCTACCTGGAGAAAAGAGATGGATTAATACCCTTCCCAAGGATATTTACACGTAAGTGAATACAACAATTACAACTGGAATTTGAACTTGGCTTTCCGATTTCTCATTCCAAGCCAGTATCCATTGCACCATAATGCACATCAAACACTATGAAAGGATATAAAAATATATTATAGTAAAAATTTCCAGTAATAAATATTTAAAAAAAACAAAAAAAACAATATTTTCAGTAATAGATTTTATTAGACAAAAAAAAGTTTACCAAAGCTTTTGTAAGGGCCTCAGCTATGTTTGTCAGTTTTGCCTAATGCCAAACACAATCGAAGTCCCCGCAATTTAAAATATCAGTAGGTTGGATGTTGAAATATCAAAGAATAAAGTATTTAATTTCTATATTAAAGTAAAATTTTTATTAACAGAATAAAAAAATTGTCATAAAAATAAAATGTTCATAAAGAAAATGCATGTAGCTAAAATTGTTCAAAGAGAAATGTAAGTATCTAAAACGTTCCACAGAAATTAAGAGTTCGTAGTAAGTAGCTAAGTGTCCTGGGGCGTATAGTATATGTTCCTTTGTCTTTTTTGGTAGGTTGGCGACAGGGTGAGAAAGAAGGTGAAACAAATAAAGAAATTGTACTTATTGCAGACAGTTGGAGTCTCCTGCTGTTGTTGTTTCTTTGGTGGTGTGAAGTGAAAATGAAGAAAGGAAAATTGGAAGAAGAGGTAGAATGAATATGATGTCCCAGTCAGCTTCTCGAAACTTCTTTTGTTACATTGCCACAAGGTCGTCAGCTAACCGCTCTCATGTCTGACTGTTTTGACCAGTTTTTGAAGGCGGTTTAATTAGTGAAATTTATCATGTAACTGGCTCCAGCAGCCATTTTCATTCTTTAGGTGGGGAAAAAAAAATTGACTGGCATCATATATCAATTTTCTATTTCCTATCCAACCAGGACCCAGAATTTTACTTTTCACACTGATTTGTGAAATTTGCCTTGGTCAGGGTTTTTCCAAAATGATTTTAGCCGTTTGGATCTGATTTTGCAAGTGTGCAATTTTATTTTGTGTGTTTTAGCTAACTGTTGGATGATATAGGAATTGTATCCTTTTCTCTCAAGGAAATTAAATGACCCATAAAGAAATATGCCATTAATCAATTCTTTCTTTCTGATTCTTAGTATAAACATCCTTTTGGTTTCTATTATGCCTAAAATTTTCTTGTTATATTCAATGAAAGAATGCATGGTGTAAATAATAGTAGCTTGCAATGAGAAGTTAGAAAGCTGAGTTCAAATTTAGTAAAGTTTATGTTCACTTTAGCACACATATCCTTGGGAAAGGTACAAATACATTTCTTAATCTCCTCTTAGCTATGGATTAAATAGTAGAGTAAACTGGGCTCTTTAGTCTTGGCTGGCAACCAGTGCCAGTGCAAGGATCTCAAGGGCCTCCACTGAAACTTTTGATATGGGGCTTCTTCGCTTACTACATCTAAATTATCTGCTGCTATGAAAGTCAGTTCTCTGTGCAGGGCCCGGAAGTTCTTTCCGTCTGAATCTATCCTGTACATATATAAATCTACCATCTGCCCGTGTATTGAGTATTGCTGCCACATCTGGTTGGGTGCCCCTACTATTCTCCTGGGGGGTTCTTGACAAAATACAATCGAGAATCTGTAATGTGATCGATACTGACTGGCTGCAGTCACTCTCTCACTGGCATGACGTGCCTTCCCTGTGCCTTTTTTATAAATACTTTCACAGCTTCTGCTCTGATGAACTTAGATCACTGGTGCCACCTAGGTACGAATTTGCACAAGATACTAGATTAGCAACTAGGTCCCGCCCTTTTACAGTAAAACCGATAAAATGTAACCACAATTTCTACTCCAACAGCTTCTTTTCTCGCACTTCCCGCCTGTGGAATTCCCTTCCGTATACTTGCTTCCCTGACAGCTACAATCTCGAGGAGTTTAAATGTAAGGTCAATAGATACCTCCTAACACACTAACTTGCACCCATTCTCTCAAACACTCTTCCTATGTACCTCCTTACTCGTCTATCACCTTCCTTCTGACATTTCCTATACCTAATTGCTCTCTCAGCACCTTCCCCTACGTAACCCCCTGTGCTATAGTGGCAGTGGAATGCCTTGCTTGGGGTGAAACGATTAAAAAGAAACAAAAAATGCTTTCTAGATACATTGTATTTATTTTCAATTTTTACTAGAATTGTTTGCCTATTTTGCGTATGATCCATTATTGTAGATAATTAGGTTACAATAAAAATCTTTTTTATATGAATACGATTTTATGTTCATATAAAATACAAATTTTATTGTCACCTAATTATGTACAGTAATGAAACCTATGCAATATAGGTAAACAATTTAACTAGCGAAAATTAAAAATAAATACAATGTATCTAAATACAAATTAGAAACACGTCATAATAGATCATTCCATTTTAAATCAAGAATGTTTTGTCGCAGTTTTTGACATCAACTCTCTTTCTCTTGTTAAAACGTTGAATAATTTTTCCACATTCAATGTTATGGATAAAAAAGTGAACTTTATGTAGCACTTTTGCAAAACTTATCATGAGCAAAATAAAATCATGGATTTGGTTAAAACAAAACCCAAAACATCTAAAATGACATCAAAATTCATGAAAATTTTCCATTCTTTCAGTCAGATGGACTTATTTTAATTTTTAATGTAGGAAGAAAAAAAAAAATGTTGATAAAATGGTGACAGTCACAAAGGACTGTCAGAGCTCACAATCAATCTTGGCCACCTACACTGGTGACGTGGTTCAAGGGTAGTATTCACTGGTTCTGCTGGCAGCCACTCTAGAAGAAGGACGACTTTGAATTCAAATGCTGAGGAGGACCAGTGAAGATCCAGTAGCACAGTATGTGCACCTGTACCAGTTCTCACTTCTTCTGAAGAGTGTGGTTGGTTCAGCACAAGACTTCACCATGATAATGAAATCATGCGTGTGTAGTATGGTTGTTTTCTTCTAAGAACTAAGCTCTTGTACCCTCATACACTGAAAATGAGTGGAGAATTGTGTGTGTGCGTGTGTACACGCAAGTCAATCAGTTAAGTATTATTATCGCTTTGGGCGATCATGTCTCGAAAGAGACATGACTGACTGGGCAGAAGATTATCCTGCAGTAGGTTGCCATTGCTTTCTGCGGTAAACTGGCATTTAAATTTTGCTGACTTTTACTAAGTTTTAATTTCCTATACTTTTTATCTTTTTAACTAACATTTTCATTATCATTTATATTATTTAGGAAGAAAAATGCCTTCCATCTAAGGAAATATATACAGAATGAGTAAAAGCTGCTAAATTAAGGAATTAAAGAAAGCAATAATTAAACATTATTAAAAAGTATCCCCGAAAATGGAATCGAAATTAAACCAAGAAGCTCGTTATTAGTTGGTAAATTTAATCTCATAAATAGAGTAGAAAAATTGGCCCTAAAAGACTGTTTCATAACGGTCAAAGACCACAAAAGTTCATTCCCCCACAACCCCAAATTCCGCTTGTTAAATCCTACCAAGACGGAGTTAGGAAAAATTAGTAAAATGATAATACAGCGAATATGTGGTAACTTACGCATGTTCCTAAACATTAATCAGTGGCAGTCCACATTAGACTGTATTAAATGGTTTCATGAATTTAGAAAATTTAAACACTCCGCTTTTATAAAATGATATAAAAGATTTCTACCCTTCAATAACGGTCGATATATTAACTGAAGCTATTAATTTAGCTAAGGAGTTTAATGAAATTTCGGCTACTGAACTAGTTAATTAGGCATTGTCGGAAAAATGCTTCTGTATTATGATGATGATTTGTGGATCAAAAAATCTGATGTTGAGGGATTTGATAATCCTATGGGGGCATATGATGGTGCAGAGGTAGCTGAGTTGATAGGATGCCTTCTCTTATACAAGCTGAACAAATTCCTGGATTCCCACAATCATGGGTTGTACTGTGATGATGGCTTGATAATAGTTGTTCACAGTACACCCCAAATATGTGACAGGTTAAGAAAGAGACTTCATAAATTTTTTAAAGGCAATGGATTTGCGATAGAAATAGAATGTCATGTGAAAGCTGTAAATTATTTGGATGTAACCTTAGATTTAACTACAGGCAGTATTGTCCCTTATACCAAAAATAATTATATCCCAATTTATGTGGATAGACAATCTAACCACCCAAAGCACATATTAAATGGTATCCCCAAAAGCATAGCGTAATCCATAGCTCTAATTCATCTAATATTGAGACATTTGATAGACATAAAAAAAATATACCAAACTACTTTACTTAAAAGTGGTTATAAAAACAATCTTCAGTTTATTAAACCTAACACTGCTAAAAATAAGAATAGAAATAGGAGGATAACGTGGTTCAATCCTCCTTTTAACAAGGAGGTAAAAACAAAAATTGGAAAAATTTTCTTCTCCTTCATAGATAAAAATTTCAGTATAAACAGCTGCCTTAATAAGATTTTTAATAGAAATACTATTAAATTAAGCTACTCCTGTTTACCTAACATGGGTAAAATAATAAGTGGCATTAGCAAAAGTAAAATTAAAAAACCTAACAATAGTAGTACTAAAAACAAGTGTAATTGTAGATTAAAAACTGATTGTCCCATTAATGGTATTTGCCAGCAGTCTTGCGTAGTTTATGGTGTTAAAGTCTATACTGATGAACATGACCCGCAACCTAAAACTTATATTGGTGCTACACATGACTCTTTTAAACTTAGGTTTTATAACCATAAAAGTTCTTTTAGGTACGAAAAATATAGCCACAGTACTGTGTTAGCATCGCATGTATGGAAAGTCAAAAATATCATTAAAAAAGATCCTCTCCTTAAATGGGAGATATTAAAAAAAAAAATGTTCAAACTACAAAGTAGGTAGTAAGTCCTGCAAATTATGTGGGGAAGAAAAATTAGCCATAGTGTTGTTTGAACCCGCGTGGAACTTGCTAAATTCTAAAACCGAAATTCTGAATAAATGGAAACATGTAAAAAATTGCTTACTTAATTAATGTTAGGGTTCTTTTTTTTTTTTTTTTAATTAGTTGTAATAAAGGTTGTTCTACCCTTCTTGTTTTGATTTCTTCTTTACTTGAGTACTATATATTTGCTCTTTCAATCTTAGTTTTTAGCCTCTTACCCTGAAGAACCGTAGTGTGAAACCGCAGTAGGTGGTGGCTCGCTTCTAGTTTTCTTGTATTCTCACTCTACTTTCATATCGAGCACTTTATTGTTAAGGTTTTGTCTTGGATTTTTTTTTCTTTCTAATGGGTACTAGACGTATTGTTCTTGTGCGCTCTTTGTTTCTTTTTTTCTCCCCCCATTATTTAACCCACGAGTTAGTTCTCGGCGGGTTAAGACGGTTAAGTTAGCACTATTTTTGGAAGTTTAGTGTTGCCTTAATGTGATTAGGTTCATTAATATATATATAGTTTTTTAATGCAGTGTACATATTAAGGTTTTTTTTCTTTTTTCATTTTTTTTTAAAAGGTACTGAATGATACTGCTTGCTTTTTTAAAAGGTACTGGCAAGTACTTCTTGCTTTCCCTCATGACCTTCTGTATGAGTTCTTGTTGTTCCCTTTCTAGGTCTGCTATTGACACTGTGTGTTCTTACTAATGAGTATTAAGCACATGCATAACTAATAATTACATGTGAATTAACCAATCATCAGTTGCTTAAAATTGGTCAGTTTCAATGTTACATGACACCTTGCAGAAGGATTTCCTGACTATTGATTAATTAGTAGAACTGGTATCTGAAAAATAATTGTTCTCAATAAAAAAGAAAAAAATTGTTAATGCAACATTCACTTGCAAACAAGAATTATTCTTCTAGTCCCAAATGTTTTTTGGCATTGAATAATGCAAAAAAGTTAGATGAAATGGAAAAACAAATGGACACGCCAGTTTCAGAAGGACTATTCCAACACAACTGTTAGCGGCAAAAAGTAAAATGTGCATAATATTCATTGAATAAAATAAAATACACACACATACAGATAATTAATAAATACTTGGGCAACATCGTTTCTTTCAGAAAATCTTTAATTAAATACAACTGACAAGATAGACTTACTTGATTTTAATTTTTTTTTTTTTTTTTTTAAAGTTTTCCAGTGTCCTAACATTTTTCTGTTTGTTAGGGTTAAGGAATATCAAAATTGTACATAATTTTTATTGTCCCAAGCACTTTCAGCCACTTTTATAGCCATTTTTGAGGGTCTTTACATCTCTGGTGGTGTTTTAACTGTTATGTAATAATTTGTTTTGTTTTTGCAACAAGAGGCTTCATTCCAATTCTCATGTGCTGTGCTTGACTAGAATTCACATGAGCATCTTTCTACTTTCTAAATAATAAAATAATACAAAATATCCATTATTCAGTATCATGCAATAAAAATAATCAGCTGGAGATTGTATTAATAACATCATTATAATATATTTTAGTTCTGTTGGATTTGGCATTGTGTCCTCAGTTTGTTTTTATATTTTAAGCTTATATATATATATATATATATATGTGTGTGTGTGTAATATATACACTACTGGCCATAATTATTAGGGAACCCCAGTTTTTTAAAGGATATGATGTATTTCATACTATTTTTAAGTGGATGATTCTAACTGAAAATAGAATGGCTCTTTTGTTATGACTTTGCAAAATTTTACAAGGCAAGAAAGCAAAGATGAACTCATCCGAATCACCCAAATTTTTTTTCATTCTTTCATTGACGAAACTGCAATATAGGTAATTATTAAATATTTATAAATTTATTGGATGCACATCTTATTGTGCAATATTAACAAAAGAACTATTCTATTTTCATTTACAATTATTCACTTAGCAATAAATACTAAAAAAATACATCACTTTTTTAAAACCCTGGAGTGGCCTAATAATTCTGGCCATAGTGTGTGTGTATATATATATATATATATATATATATATATATACACACAATCTCCAAATAAATAAGTAACAAAGAAAATATTTGCTATGTTTTAAACATGAATTTAAATTAGTGCTCAATATAAAAATAGAGCAATGAATATTTATTATAAATTATACTTTAGAACATGTACAAACTACTACAAAATTGTACATTTTGTTTCGACATTGAAAGGACAATGTCTTATCAGGTAGTTAGTAATGATGGTACCATCATTACTAGGTTAGGTTAGGTTAGGTAAGTTAGGACTTCTAGGCCTCACGACCTCTCGTGTGTCCCTTCTTAAATCCCCTCTCCCCTCTCTTAGCGTTGTGGCATGGCCGAGATGGAGAGAAAATAAATTATTTCCATCTTTAATCAAACTCATATTTTAATTTTAATAGTGTCTTATCCTTTTCAATAAGGCTTTTAAATTCCGTAAGAGTTTTTGCCAATTTTATGTGTGATGGTAGTGCATTCCAATACTTTGTGACTGTTACAAAAAAAGTTTTGTCTAATATTAGTTTTACTGGGCTGGGTTATTATTTTTAATTCGTCGTTACGTGTTCTAGAATAGTCAGGCATAGTGAATAAATTCTTATTGGTGTGGTCAGTAGAATGGAATATCTTGAAAACATTTATCAAGTCCCCCCTCAGTCTTCTATATTTCAGTGATGGTAATTTCAATTTTCCTAACCTATCCTCATATTTAATAAATTTTAACGACGTCAACAATTTTCTTGCTCTTCTTTGAACTCTTTCAACTTGATGAGATTGTAGTTTGTACATGTTCTAAAGTATAATTTAGTGTGTATATATATATATATATATATATATATGGTGTATGGTAGGTATTTGAAGGCTATCACAATGTATTTAGTATAATAAAGGAAGGTAAAGAAAGTGTTGGGTATTACCTATTTATTATTCATTAATATTTCGAGATCAGAATGTTTATTATACTAAACGCATTGTGATAGCCTTCAATTACCTACCCATACAACTTAGATACACAATGCTTCAAACAAATTACAAAACTCTCGCTCTCTCTCTCTCTCTATATATATATATATATATATATATATATATAAAAAAAATACACACACACACACTTGTGATAATATATATTTTTTCCTTATAAGTTGGTATAACTGAGTTTCATGCACTGATTGAAATGTGTGTGTTTCTTATATATGTAATATATATAAAAATTATTAGTTCTTTAATTGCAATGTAATGCTAATTAAATTAATATTACAAGTTATTGTTATTTTTTTTATACTGTGCTCCATATCTTACAGATAAATGCATATAGCTTCCACACACACAAGACAGACGGAACAAGCAAGCAAATATGTGTTGCTTCTTTGGTTTTTCTGTGTATTAATTTTTTTAGTTGCTGATGTTGTCTTTTTTCTTCTGATATTTATTTTGCAAATCTTATCAGTTTTTATTTTTTATTTATCTCTGTGGGAAGAACAAATCAGGAAAAATTAAAAGAAATTTCTGCAACCATTTCTCTCCCCCCACTTCTCTCTCACTTACTCTTTTATTCTACAAATAAATAAATCAACAAAAAAAACAACTGATAAGACTAACTCTCTGTCTCTTGTTGGCTTAGAGTGATTCCCTTTTAGTCAGAAAATTTGCTTAGCCTTGGAAAAGATCAGAAAAGATTTTGGAAAGGAACATGGAAAGATGGCAGATCAGAAAAACCAAAAATATCTGGCAGGGAGAAAATGCTTCAAGAGTGATAACAAGAAAAAAAAAATACTAAATTGCTTTGAGGAATTTTTTTGTGAGATTATATATTTTCCTGACTGCATGTATCCTTCATGTCATTCCTTATATATATATATGATAAGCAAAAAAAAAAATACCCTGGGATCCAAGGTATTTTATCATGAAATGTTAAATTTGATTTAATGAAGATAATAAAGAGGAAAAACTGAAGCCCAGGAGTAGATTTGGGTTTTTGTCATTTTGTGGGGTACAGAAATTTAGTCTTGTGGATGCAGAGGGACTAAATTTGGTAAATTATTCTTTCTTTTCTTTCCTCTTCCTCATACACAAAAATAAAAAAAATTCACACATATCTTGGCTTGATGAAAAAGTTAGCTTATTCAGTCGAAAATTCACTAAATAAACCAACTTTACATTTTATCCAACCCGATACAAAACTAAAAATATGCCAAAGATGTTCTTTTACCAGAAACTTTTTTTAGAAGAAACATAGAATCAGCCAAATTTTTGCGTACATATATATATATATATATATATATATATATATATATATATATCTGGCATATTTTTAAAAATAAACTTATATAGCAGAAGGAATATTTGTTGGATCTGTTTGGGGGGGGGGTGCTGTCAGGTAAGGATTCAGAGCAAAATGTGATTAATCATTTTGTCAGGTATCGTGACCTTGAGTAAATCTTTTGTGGGTAGGCGAGCTAACTTTCAAGAAGAGTTTTTTCCCATCCATTAATAATATGGGAGTGCAATTTCTATTAATTTTTTTGCCTAGTCAAATTGAATAAATTTTAAAGAATTGAATGTTTTTTTCTTAAATATTCATTCTTGAAAGATGACTATCAAGAAAATAATTTCAAAATAAGCAAACATGTCAGACCAAAGATATTGAGGAATTGTTAATCAAATTAAAAAAAAAAAGGAAAAATGCACTTCATGTTCTGTGTTTTCTCAGGGCATAGGTGATCATGGCTCTCCACAAATTCCTGTCACTTGTTGCTCTTAGACTTTGTCTTTCTGTTAAGTCCTGTTCCATCATCTATTTACTCAAACACACACACACCCCTATATACAAGTATAGGGTAGGTATATATGGAATAAAATTTCCTATCCAAAAAATTCTTAATTGCTCAATACAAAGTGGAGTGAATAATATTTATTTAGAATTTATAACATAAATATGTTATAATATCACGACGAAATAGCTACATTTTTAGTGATATTATAACATATTTATGTAATAAATTCTAAATAAATAAGTATATATTATAGTCATCTACAGACAGATCTGTTTCACTGTATCACAGTTCATTAGTACAGTTAGACATCCAATTTTTTTTACCCATGATTAGAACCCGACTGAATCGGCGTCAGTTGGTGATTCTACCTCTGAGCTATGGGCGTTCAGTAGAAGGAGGCAGACATTTTAGCATGTATATTATCATTATACACGTCCAATAGCCAAAGTGCTCTAATTCATAACTGAATGAGTGAGATATATATATATATATATATATATATATATATATATATAAGAAGTTGGGGAGATCAACCAATTATGCTAACATGGTTTCAACTTTTTTTCATCAGGTGATTTATGTTAAAATTAAAATATCTAAACTAAAAGCCCTACATGTGAAGGCTTCATTTCCTTTCAAACATGTATTGAGCACTTTTCAATACAACTGTTTCCTGGTCTAATTTAAATCTAATCTATAACTATTTAGTATGTGTGTGTGTATATATATATATATATATATATACACACACACACACACACACCCACGGGGTGGCAGTAAAGTCACTATATAGTTAATCATAATAAAAAAAAGCAAAGCGGACTCAGAAAAAAGCAAAGCAATACAGATGACATATAAACAGGTTCATGACTGTATCTCATAAATCATCAAGTTGGTCAGTAATTAACCAGAACCATTTTGATAATGCATTCTTAGACTGTTGATTTAATACTATTGTAAATAACTGTATAGTAACTTTATTGGTATCCTGTCTGAGTGTATGTGTGTGTGTTCATATATATATATATATATATATATATATATATATACACACACACACACACACACAGTAGCATTTAGCTTTTAGATATTTCGGTTTTAATGCTTAATACAAATCACCTGATGAAACCGAAAAAGTTGAAAGTATGGTAGCATAATCAGTTGATTGCCTCAACTTATATATAAGACCATTGTGTGTGTGTGTGTATAGTGAGGCAGCAGATAATTTTCTAAATATATACTGTTAAATATAACATACAATGAATGTCTTACATTTAATCATGAGCCGTTCTAAACATCATATTTTGGCTTTAATTTCTGGTGAAAATAAATACAAAAATTCTCCAACATTTGGATAATTTTTTATTAAGTTGGTTCTAAGATTTTAGTCAAGAATATAATAATCCTTACTCAGACATAGTAAAAAGAACCTTTAGATATTGGAGGCCATCTACATTAAATCCAAACATCCCACACTTAATAAAATCACGTTTAAATCTGGTTATAACACATTACATTGCATTTAAATATATGGTTCTGTTAACATTTCAAGCTCTCACACGGTGTGACGTCATAGAACCGCATTACAAATTTACGAACTGCGTTTGCTATTTTTGGTAACTGTTATCGTTGTTTAGCAAAGTTTTGTCAACACAAGATAAAATCATTGCTGATAGTGGGTGTTTTTATGTTAATGTCCTTGTAACCTCTCTGAAGATGGCTCATGTGAGCCAAAAGCTTAGAACCAACTTAATAAAAAATTATCCAAATATTGGAGAATTTTTGTCTTTATTTTCACCGGAAACTAAAGCCAAAATACGATGTTAAGAATGGCTCATGATTAAACATAAGACATTCATTATCTGTTATACTTAACAGTATATGTTAGTGGATATCGGCTCGGAACGAGAAGCCGAGTTCGAATTCCAGTTGAATCCATTGTATTCACTCGCGCACAAATACCCTTGGGAAATGTATTAATCTGTCTCTTCCTTCCAGTTATGGGTTAAATAGCAGGACAGATTGGGTTCTATAGCCTTGCTTGGCAACCAGTCTACCGCAGAAAGCAATGGCAACCTACTGCGGGATAATCTTCTGCCCAGTCAGTCATGTCTCTTTCGAGACATGATTGCCCAAGCATGTATCATGTAGGGCACTTAACTGACTGACTGAATATAATAGTTGGAAACATGAATAAGGCTTCTACTGGTCATAAAGTGGGGGATCAGTTTTATATTGTTATGAAGTAATAAACTGATCCCCCACTAATTACTACTTAATGATATAATATATCTTTTCCCCCTTGAGCTATGAGTTAAAATAACATGACAGATTGCTTTCTATAGACTTGGTCGGCAACCAGTCTACAGCAGAAAGCAATGGCAACCTACTGCGGGATAATCTTCTGCCCAGTCAGTCATGTCTCTTTCGAGACATGATCGCCCAATCGTGTATCACGTATAGCACTAAACTGACATAATTTTTCTCATGCCATGCTCATGAAGAGAGAGAGAGAGAAAGGGAGAAAGAGACAATAGTAAGAAAACATCAGCTTAGTTCGTTAGTGAGATAATAACGAGGTCGTGTTGATTCATTTCATTCTCTTGACTATTAGTCATGAAAGCTCTTGCTGTGTGTTTGCTCTTTAACCGTATCTTTTTTATTTTTTTAAAAATAATTATGTCGTCAAGTAGTGAAGAATTAATGAAACTGTATTATATATTTATATCTACTGGCCTGATTATTTACGATAAATTTTTATTACGAAAATGTGTGCCATTCGGCAGGATTCGAACCTGCAACCCCTATCTATATAAAAACATTAAAAACAGAATATCTACTTAAATACGAGTATCGATAAAAAATAATGTTCAAACAATTCATTTCATATATATATTTAAACATGCATACTATTTAAAATTTTTGTATTTAGGCAGTAAATTTTCTTTTAAACATGTCAGATTAAATGACACTGCTTATTTTTAATAAAATCTGTTCATACTCACAGATAATCTTTCGCGTATTAAAATTGAAAGATGTCAGAAATGAGCTGTAACGTTGACAGATGTTATTATCATTCATTTCTCAAGGTACCCAAGTACTTTCAACCTCTTTCTGAGATAATTTTCGGGTGTGTGAGTTATTGTAACAAAAAATAACCATAAAACTGTGTTGCTAAAAATTACTGTCAATGTTACAGCTCATTTCTGACATCTTTCAATTGTAATACGCAAAAGATTATCCGTGAGTATGGACGTATTATATTAAAAATAAGCAAGCATATCGCTTGCAATTTATTTAATCTAACATATATTCATATTGATTGTTTAATACTTAGTTTTTCGTCATAATAGGGTTACATTTGTATTAAAATTTGTTCAATACAATTATATTGTAGAACTTTTGAATATTTTCCATTTTTTTTAATGAGTTATAACGCTACCCAGGTTTTTACCATGACTGATGTCTTCAGGCGATTTTTGATTACTGATTTTGCCATTTACTGTTTTTATTTTTAAGAACACTCTTGTAACAGTGTTTTATTTGAATGCTCACGTGGCAGGAAGTTTCGAACGCGAAATATTTTAAATCAAAAGGAATTATGGCATTTTTATTCATGGTTGTATGAACCTAAGAGGTATTTCTTAGTGTGGTTGCATTTCGTCATAATAGAAATTATGCATCCACCAGTGAGCTAAGTTTATCGGAGGAGAAACCGTGAAAGTATTTATAGAAGAGACACAAAGAAGCCACATTGCGCCAGTGAGAAAGTGACTGTATCCTAGCTGCCAAGTTGGGATTGATCACATTACAGACTCTCTGTTGGATTTTGTCAAGGATCCCTAGGTGGATAGCAGGAGCACCTGACCGGATATGGCAACAGTATTTAATGCATGGGCGGATGGTAGATTTATATATATGCAGGATTGTTTCAGGCAGAAAAAAACTTCCTGGCTCTACACTGAACCAACATTCTTAGCAGCGGATTTAGCTATGGATTCTATATAGTCATTCCACTTGAGGTCTGTTGTGAGAGTTAAGTTTCTACTTTATAAATATACTTTGGTACTTTCATAATGTTTTTACATTTGAGGGTCTCACTATTTGCCATTTACTGGGACCCTAACAGGTGCTACCACTCCAGCTCAAGGTGAACCAGGGAACAGCAGCAATTAAGAGATGGTTGCATATTCCTCTAAATCTCTTATCTACTGATCAGATGTAGTTTATTGTCATGTCCAGGACTAAAGCAACTGGAAGAGAATTCTGCAATCGGGAAGTATAATTGATTGATTCATTCATTAAGTTTCTATGGTGTATCATGGAATGAAGAGATACACTGAGAAATGTAGATAAACTACTTTATTAACAGAGTGGCACAACCAAGAGGTCTTCTTTATTAACAGAGTGGCACAACCAAGAGGTCTTCTTTATTAACAGAGTGGCACAACCAAGAGGTCTTCTTTATTAACAGAGTGGCACAACCAAGAGGTCTTCTTTATTAACAGAGTGGCACAACCAAGAGGTCTTCTTTATTAACAGAGTGGCACAACCAAGAGGTCTTCTTTATTAACAGAGTGGCACAACCAAGAGGTCTTCTTTATTAACAGAGTGGCACAACCAAGAGGTCTTCTTTATTAACAGAGTGGCACAACCAAGAGGTCTTCTTTATTAACAGAGTGGCACAACCAAGAGGTCTTCTTTATTAACAGAGTGGCACAACCAAGAGGTCTTCTTTATTAACAGAGTGGCACAACCAAGAGGTCTTCTTTATTAACAGAGTGGCACAACCAAGAGGTCTTCTTTATTAACAGAGTGGCACAACCAAGAGGTCTTCTTTATTAACAGAGTGGCACAACCAAGAGGTCTTCTTTATTAACAGAGTGGCACAACCAAGAGGTCTTCTTTATTAACAGAGTGGCACAACCAAGAGGTCTTCTTTATTAACAGAGTGGCACAACCAAGAGGTCTTCTTTATTAACAGAGTGGCACAACCAAGAGGTCTTCTTTATTAACAGAGTGGCACAACCAAGAGGTCTTCTTTATTAACAGAGTGGCACAACCAAGAGGTCTTCTTTATTAACAGAGTGGCACAACCAAGAGGTCTTCTTTATTAACCGAGTGGCACAACCAAGAGATATATACAATATTTAGTCTCTCGCAGTAGTAGATGTTATTTTCCGAAGTCTGTGGTAATGACAACACTCCTTGTAGCCAACTGTTGTATTGTGGAATGAAGAGATACACAGAGAAATGTAGATAAACAACTTTATTAACAGAGTGGTATAACCAATATGTATATACAATATTTACAGTCTCTCGCAGTAGTAGGTGTTACTTCCCGAAGTCCATGATAATGACAACCCCCGCTCTAAGCACACATTATTTTTTATACATCTGGGCAACCGGATGTCACATGGTATGAGCCACAACATAACATATGGCTGGTGTTTCAACATGATGTGCTCATAAGCCTGAGAATAAACAATCAGTACAGAACTTTAGAAAGTTAAATATAGCTATTTCGAGAATAAAACAGTGTGTCCTGTGATGTGTTTCAGTCTGCTACAAATTGGGAAGGATAATTCTAAGATGCTGCAGATACCATGGACCGAGCATGTTGGCAATGATGAAGTTTGGGAGAGGATGGAAATGAAAAGGAAACTAATACTGAACATAAGGAAAAGACAGCTAAAGTTCCTTGGACATATAGTGAGGAAGGAGGGATTGGAGAATCTGATACTCACAGGTCAGATAGCAGGTGAGAGAGAGAGGAAAAGCAATGCATGACAGTTTGAGTTTTGTTAATGGCATATCAACCTCTGTGGGTTATTTAATGCCAAAAAGTAGAGTTTTAAGGTATTTCTTTTTTTAATGTTCAGTTATAGTGAGAAGGTTGATTTAATCAGATTTTGATGACATTTTTTTATTTTTTTTATTTTAGTAACTGAAGATGTCGCCTAGTTTTGTATTAAAAAATGTATTACAGGTAATATTTTTTTTCCCTTCAAAAATGTATTATGATAATTTTTTTTTCTTTCTTCAAAACTGTACTGTTGGTAATATTTGTCCTTCAAAAATGTATATTTTTCTGTAAAAGTATTTTTATACTTTCATAGTGTTTTGACCCTAGTTTGGGGCGTGACTATTTGCCCATAGCTGGGACCCTAACAGGTGCTACCACTCTGGGAACAGCAATTAAGAGGTGGTTCCATGCTCCTCATAACCTCCCAATCAGAGGCCTTGCTGCCGAATGCAGTTTAGGGACAAACCCAGGACCCATACTTTACAGACTAGAGCAAGTGGATGGCAGAGCAGTTTTAGGGTGGGGTAATAGGAGATGGTCTAAAAGTCATGGGAGATGTGGATGGCAATGATCATTTGTCCTGAAAGGACACAGCACATAGAAGAATTCTGAATTAAAACCCACTGGGTCAAAGGTCACCTGTGATAGGGTTGGGTCCCATTATCTACTATATTTATAACTTGCAGAAAGCTTGGGTCCTGTAGAGAATTGAAAGAATGACTGTGGTCCTGGGTATGATGGTAAACTGCATCCGGTAGCAAGACCTCTAATTGGAAAGTTGTGAGGAGCCTGGAACCACCTCTTAATTGCTGTTGTTCCCAGCTCCACCCTGACCCAGAGTGGTAGCACCTGTTAGGGTCCCAGCTATGGGTAAATAGTTAACCTGCAAACTGAG
This sequence comes from Ascarosepion bandense, assembly GCA_037127315.1. NCBI lineage: Eukaryota > Metazoa > Mollusca > Cephalopoda > Sepiida > Sepiidae > Ascarosepion > Ascarosepion bandense. Next base: position 4,723,947 of record JBBBDQ010001026.1, on the reverse strand, counting down.
GTCAAAACACTATGAAAGTATAAAAATACACTTTTATAGAAATATACACATAAAAAAGACTTTTATAGAAAAATATGCAGTTTTGAAGTAAAAATAATACCAACAAGACATTTTTTGAAGAAAAATTACCTAAACACATTTTTAAAGGAAAAATAAATTCTCAGTTAAACATTTTTGAATACAAAACTAGAAGACATTTTCAGTTTTCTAAAAATAAAAAGAATAAAAACAAAAATAAAATCTGACTAAATCGATCTTCTCACTATAACCGAACATGAAAAAATAAAACCTTAAAACTCCACCTTTTTGGCATTAAATAACTCACAGAGGTTGATATGCCGTTAAACAAAACTCAAGCTCAAAGAATGACTGATATAAATAAATACGAAAGATTTTTGTTTGAATTTCATCGAATAATTATTTACACTACAGTTTAAAAGCCCTGAAGCTACCCTTAGAATTAGCATGGGATGAACTTGACAGAAGATTAAAAAAAAAAAAAAAATAATAATAATGGAAAATAATTTTTAGTCATTTGAAAAAGAATGGAATCAATGATCAAAAAGTAATGTGCTTTTTTTTGTTTTTGTATTGCTCAACCTGCGCATTACTTTCCTAACCAGAAGTAAACAGGCGGAAGTAAATCGGTCAAAATTCGTCACCTACGCAGTATGTCATTCTGCAGTTAATTACATGAATTTGTGAGTTACGGGAGAGAAAAAGTGCAAGATATTGTTCGTTTTTTTTTGTTTTTTTTTATTTTATTTGTTTTTTTTTTTAACGGACATTTAAATAAAAAAAGGTAAGTTTCTTCAATAACTAACAGTTGATTTGAGTTCAGCATATACATTTGCACAGAAATAATGCTATTTTGAATAAATTTGAAGGGGAAAAGCCATCAGGAGTTAAAACGAACATTTACCCTTAAACTTTGAGAAACATTCGCAATGCATGCTAAAAATTTATGGAAGTCTCAAGGAGGACGTGCATTGTGGTGCAGGAGATATTGGAGGGCCAAGTTGAATTTGTTGCATTTAAATATGCACAAATACTCTTGGAAAAGGTAGTAATCCATTGCTATCCATTGAATAGAATTAACTTTAAACACAACCACAATGTGCTGATGTGTTTGAAAAATAAAACATTCCTATAATTTCAGATACATACACAAAACCATATAAGATGTGTCTTGTGGTGTAGTAGATATTGGTTATGGGTTAAATAATAGGACAGATTGGGTTCTATAGTCTTGGCTGGCAACCAGTCTACCGCAAAAAGTAATGGCAACCTACTTCAGGATAATCTTCTTCCTAGTCAGTCATGTCTCTTTTGAGACATGATCGCCCAAGCATGTATCACGTATGACACTTAACTGACCCAGAAAGAAAACACTTGTATGATAGAAGAAAAACTTAATAAAAGGCTTAATCACAGTACTAATATGTTTCGGATTGAGTTTGGTAGATGTTTGTGTCTGTTTAAATGAGTCCTAATTGGGCTATGGTCAGATAGGTATAAAGTGAGTCATCTAGATAGGGAGGTAGTGGTATGACCAATGTTGATAAGCTTTGATAAGGAAAATAGTTTCTTAAGGTACATGAGAACTCTTTAATGGAACACACACACATTACTAATAATTTTTCTCTCGTAATCAAGAAGAAAGATGGTCAGTAGATCACAATTATTTATTGCTGCCTTTTATTGATGTGTACATTAAAGATTCTGTTCTGACATACATTCACCTTCTAAATATTTATTCACAGCAATGAAACCTTATCCGTTCTTCTGACATAGACAACATTTAAGATTCTTCATCCACCCAGTTCGCAATGACAGAGGCAAGGGAAGAAGTTTTATTTCTTGGTGTATATAATAACTGTCACTTCTTAATGATGGATGGAAGTTTGTACTTTTGCTATCTGCAAAATCAAGATGAAAAATCAGTCGACTTCATTGGTGCAATAAACACGGAGTGTAAAATGGCTCCCATTTTACAGTCTGTGTTTATTGCATTGATGAAGTCAACTGATTTTTGGAGCTATGAAAATTTTAATTTTTTGTGTTAAATTAGTTTAAAATTCCTTTTCAGTTTTCAGTTTTTTTTTCTTTTTTTGATTTTAGTTATTGCTTTTAGTCTTACTTGTTATTTTTGTTTGTTTTTTTGGGGGGTGGGTTACGTTTCTTTATCATTTTTTATTTTGGTTTAAAATAGGGAGGTTTTTTCGCTGTTGTGTTTAGCCTTTCAGGGGTTTTTAATGATTGATATTTGTTTTATTTTATTTGTATCAGTATGTGTGAAAAAGTCTACACATAAATATACATGTGTTTAAATTTGAGGGAATAATGTGTAATATTTATGTGTAATATGACTATATGTGTAATATTATGTGTAATATAAAAAATATAATGTTTATAGATAATGGTAGTGTAGTGTATACATAGGAATCAACACTGCATAGTGATTGCCAGTTTCATACTTAAACAATCTTTAGATCATGTGGGCTGTATATATTGAGGTAAGCAGGGTGAAGGATGAAACCAACTCTTCCCTTTTTTTTTTTTTTTTTTTTTAGGATGACCTAAAGATGGGTATCTTTAAAAATTTCTGATATCTAAGGTTTAAAATTAATTTTTAAAAATAGTTCTTGTAAAAATTTATTATTCATCAAAAAAATTTTTCTTAAGACAAGTATGCTTAATATGTTATTCATTAAAGCAATTAAAAGATTTTCTAATTAAATAATGTTGTAGTTTTATTGCATATTTTTTTTTTTTTTAAACGATTCAGAGCGGATTTTCAGTAACTGGCAGTCCTGTTTGGCATAAAAGAAACTGCTGATTTAAATTCTCCCAGGACTTCTACTTTTAAGTGATATAAACATTAAGCATTACATCATTGAATTTTCATAAAATTAACTAAGTAGTGTGTAACATGTGTAAAAAAAAAAAAAAAAATAAATATTACATATATAATTCCATGTGAAGAGGAGTCAAGGTTTTTTATTTTTATTTTGAGTACTCTGGCATTTATATTATTATAAACAGTGCTCAATATAATGAATATTATAGAGCCCAATAAGTAAGGAAAGAATAGGGGATTGGTCCTCAAAAGGAATATTACATCAAATGTAATAAAACTGAAGGGAATGAAGGGGAAATGATAAGATCAGATTAATGGGAGGTAAAACATTAAGGAAGGGAAACAAACAAGGGAAGAATAGGATTGAGGAAGAAGGAAAAAAGTTGGTTAGCATGTTTTCTTCAGGGTCAAACCCCAAAGTGAATCTCCATTCTGATTAGCCACAAAACAAAAAACACCCACATACATTCACAGCAAACCAAAAGATTTTGTCATTTAACCCTCTAGGGCCATTCGTATCATATTTGATACAGTATTTCCCTATAAGGAAACATTTGGGATTCATTGACTGAGCAGTCAGTACTGCTTTCATTTGAAATTTATAAAATATTTCTCTTAAAAAATTTTTCAGGAAAATATTTCTTTCAAGGCTTGTTTTCATACTGTATCAAATATGATACGAATGGCCTTAGAGGGTTAAATGTAAATCATCTGCACAACCACATCAACATTGCCTGATGATGAGAACCTATCTCGAAAAAGAAATTTTCATGTCGCAATGTAAAATTGATACATAACTATATAATTATATTATATATATCTAATCTAATCTAAATCTAAACTTATTGATAAATGGAAGTTTGTCTGTCTGTGTTTCCGTTACCTATAGACTTCGAAACAGCTGAACCGATTTTCTTGAAAATTTACACAGTTGTACTATAAGCGTTTACGAGTCTTCTTAGCTAGGTTTTGTGTATCGAAAATCGATAATCAAAAAAGTGGGGTTGTAGAAAGAGTGGTCCGATTTTAATCAAATTTGATACACTCATAGACAAAGACATAAGAAATGATATCCAGAAGTTTCAATGTTGCAGTTCTTACAATAGTGCAGAAAATCGATAATATATACATATATATAAAAGGTAAGATGTTTGTTTGTGTGTGTGTCTGTTTATTTGTCTGTATGTCCTTTATACAAATCCACAATTTTTATCCGATTCTCACCAAACTTCACACAAATATTCTTTAGGCTGAGTCTGAGCTCAAGGACCATGGATTAGTTTTAAAGCTTTCATTACACCTGAGCAACGCCAGGCTATACTGCTAGTATGTATATATGTAAACATTAAGACAGACAGGTTATTCCATGGTTAAGTGGAGGTATGGGCCTATTTCAGGCAAACCATCTTCAGTTTCCATCTATATTGTACAGAAAATTAGAAAATCTCTTATAAAATCTATTCATACTCACAGATAATTTTTCACAACCCATCGTGGAATGTAAATCATCTATTATGTTTTTGAAAAATTTTGCCTCTATTTCTGAAAATCTGCTTCCAATAGTAAAATTAAAAAATGCAATATAACTGTGACATTATTTAATTTAATAAGCTTTTAATTACTCGAATAAATAATATAAATTAAAGACATTTATAATTTGAAGAAAAAATATTTTTCGATTGAAAATTTGAAAGGATTGTGTTCATTTTTTTTCTTTTTTTTTTTAATTATAATAATTTATAAAGTTTCAAAAATATTTTAAAAATACCTCAAAGATTTGTTGGGGTTAGTTTATTAACTTATTAAGCGAAGATTATATTTACTAATCGAAAATTAAAAAGTTTAATATATATTGTTGTGCCTCTCTATTTTTAAAATAATTTCCAAATTTTTTTTTTGTGTATCTGAAGTCTTTTTGTTTTGTTTTGTTTTTTTGTATTGTAATTTTTATGTATTTCTTCCCCTTACCAGACAAAAAATTTGTACAATTATGTCACTTGGGATTGCCATACACTTTTATCTTATTTCATCTGACATCAATGAATCTGTCAACACACACGGTGGAAAGGTTAGGAGGTTAAACTCTGTGTTTAAGAAATAGTTTTATTCTAAATTTCATGATATAAGTAATACTTGTGTAAATCAGATTAAGTTAACATTAAGTTTACTAATTTTCCAGAAATAATGTGTCACAGATGTATATTTTAGTTTTGCAAAATTTTTTAAACCAAGAATTAACTTTTGTTTACTAATGTGTTGATCCCTCAAAAATGGTCAAAAAATGGAAAAATTAAAAAAAAAATCTCAAAATTTTAGCTATCAATCAATATAATTTCCGTTTTAAATATACCAGAGTATTTTGCTTATATCAGCTTTCTATTAAAACTAAAAAAAAGATTCAAGAAAACTTTGTTTAAAAATTCATCTTAAGAGTTAGTTATCAAAAATGAGTCGAGGTACCTAAAGGAAAACTCGGCACACAATTTAGAGTGGTTTTAAATTATAATTTATTTCTATGAACTAAATTAGTTTATTTTATCAGGCCACACTATATTCATTCGATTTGGTACAAATATTTTACAGGGGAAAATATTTGTACCAAAATGGAACAAATTTGATATTAAGTAGATCTTGTTGGATTATCCTCACCATTCACGAACTCGACATCATTACCTCTCTCTCTCTCTCTCTCTCTATTTACGCTCTTACCCCCTGATTGAGCACTCTGGAAGAATGGTAGACTTTGAAAAACAGTAGCTACTCTGGCATCTATGCATCGTTCATTCAGCAATAAATTAGGATACTCTCAGCTAGTGGGCGTGTATAATGATAATATACACACTAAAAAGTGTGCCTCTTTCTACCAAGCGCCTGTAGCTCAGAGGTTGAATCACTGACTGACGCCAATTCAGCCAGGTTTCAATTCTGGGTAAAAAGCAATCGGCTGTTTAAACGGACTGATGTGCTGTAATACAGTGAAACAGATCTGTCTGCAGAGGACTATATATAAATATATTATTAGTCATCTACATACAAGCCTGTTTCGCTGTATCACAGCTCATCAGTGTGGCTAGACACATCCACTTGCTTCTGGCCAGGATCGAAACTCGATCGATTTGGTGTCAGTTGGAGTCGCTACTCCCTAAGCCATAGGCGCATGAAATCAGAGAAGGGAAATTTTAACGTGTTGTATATAAGCAGTGTATACACACGCCAGTCACCGAAAGAACTCTATACATTTCTGTAGAGTAATGCTTATATCGCAGAAGTGGAAACTGTTTTTAAAATGTTCTTCCCTAGTCATCTGCACATATATATATATATATATATATATATATAAAAATTCATAAATGGGATTGAATGATCATTTCTGATATCTTCATCAGAGATCCTTTTGATAAAATGTAAAATTCGTTTGAATGTGCATGTTGGTAAGGAAAGGAAAAAGCAAAGCCAAATGAAAAAAGAAAATAAGAGGAGAAAGAATTAAAAAAATAGGAAAAGGGGGAACCATTATTTTGGATTCACAGACAGTGGTGGGTAGGAAACATGAGAAGGAAAGCAATTGAATACTGTCAGTGAACTATGAAATTAAGAAACAAACAAGAAAGTGTTAGTGTGTGTGTGGGGGGGGGGGGTCATGAAACCGGAAGCAGGGCTTGCAGTGGGAATGTAAAGGGTGTCAAATAAAAAGGAAGAAAGAAGGAAAGAAAAAAGGGGAAAGAAGGAAAGGGGAAAGAATAAAGAGAGAGGAATAAGATATCAAGATGAGAATACCCATGTCAAGAAGTGGAGAGAGGAGTTCAATCTGTCAGTTGAGTGCCATACCTGCATGCATGGGCGATCATGTCACAAAAGAGACATAACTGACTGGGCAGAACATTGTCCCACAGTAGGCTGCCATTACTTTCTACAGTAGACTGGTTGCCAGCCAAAGCTATAGAACCCAATCTGTCCTGTTATTTAACCCATAACTAGAGGGAAGAGAAGGAGTAATACCTTTCCCAATGGTATTTGTGCATAAGTGAATGCAAGGAATTCAACTGGAATCTGAACTCAGTTCCCAGATTTCTTGTTCCAAGTCGATAACCACTGCAACACAATGCACATCCTAAAAATATAGAGTAGTTAGATACATTAAAAGGTGAAGGAAAGATGGTGAACTTTGCACACCTATGTTTAATTTTGTGAAATTTCAACCATTTTAAAACAAAAAACAAGGATAGACTAAATGGTATTAACCAACATTAAAGTTTATTTGTTTCAACATTATTTTTGATGGATACTTGTATTTGAGTGGGTACACTGTTTTCTGTAATTAAACAGTACATTTATATATATCAAGTGGAATGAATATATAAAATCCATAGCTAAATCCATTGCTAAGAAAGTCGGTTCTCTGTAGGGACAGGAAGTTTTCTCCGCCTGAAACAATCCTGCACATATATAAATCTACCATCTGCCTGTGCATTGAATACTGCTGCCATACCTGGTCAGGTGCTCCTGCTATCCACGTAAGTGTCCTTGACAAAATCCAATGGAGAATCTGTAAAGTAATAGATCCCAACTTGGCAGCTCAGATACAGTCACTTTCTCACCGGCACAATGTGGCTTCCCTGTGTCTTTTCTACAAATACTTTTATGGCTTCTGCTCAGATAAACTTAACTCACTGGTGCCCCCTATATATAAATTTACTCGAGCCACAAGATTAGCAACTAGGTCCCACCCTTTTACTGTGAAACCAATAAATTGTAAACACAAATTCTACTCCATCAGATTCTTTTCTTGCACTTCCCACCTGTGGAATTCCCTTCCATTTACTTGCTTTCCCGAAAGATATAATCTCCAGGAATTTAAAGGTGAAGTCAATAGTCATCTCTAATCTCACTAAACTGCATCCTCTCTCTCATGCTCCTTTCTCTGTCCACTTCATTCTCATCAGTATTCTCATCCTTCTCTTACCCACTTCCTGACACCCTCTATAACCAGTCACTCTTTCTCATAACTTTTCTTCTATGTAACCTCCTGCAAAACAGTGGCAATAAAATGCCTTGCTTGGGACGATATGATTTAAAAAAAAAAAAAATATCCACTGGCCTTAAATATTCGAGAAATCTTGTTCAGAAAAATATCTATATTCTGGCAGGATTTGAACCTGTGACTCCCATTTATCCGAAAGAAGCCACCAATAGATCAGATGTGTCTTACCACTCAATCACAGAAGATTTCATTATTTAACAAAGTTGATTTTAGCTCTGGTTTGTATCCTAATATAAACAGACAATATTACGAAATCTTATGAAATGGTTTTAAACCAAAATATTTATTTAAATTTATTTGTTTGAACATTAACTTTTGGCAGCTTTTCCCGGAGATATGAGAGTCGAGTATCCATTAAAAAATAATTTTCAAACGAAAAAAAAGCAATCGGAGTCTAACCGTACTGATGAGCTGTGATACGGCGAAACAGATCTGTCTATGGATGACAATATATATAATGTAGCAATTAAAAAAAAATTTTTTTAAAGCTGTCTATTAACAGTATTTATTACAACCTTAAGACAATATTGGTTCAAATGTCTGCCATTTGAAATAGCATTGGCACTTGAAATTTGTTGGAACTGGAAATGGTGGAAACTATCAAAGACAACGTTTTTATTCATGGGAAAAAAAGAGTCGGAACAGCTGAGAAAGATTCTCAAGCTCATAAAGCAGTTGGAATTCTTACTCATATTTATAATAATGGCTGGCCAAGAATGCCTGTCTATGAGGGTGGCTAGCTAATCCCCATTGCAGACGCCTGCTCAGGCACATTTATGTTTGTTCAGCATCCGCAGAGCCCATCTGTGGTTTTTGCTGCAACTCTGCTGAATGAACCTTAATTAGGGGGAGGGAGAGAGAGGGGGAGAGAGAGAGAGAGAGTTATCAAGCATGAAGGTCAGTCTGAACAAGGGCAGGACTCTCAACCCCTTGGTCATAATGACTTGTGACTTCGTGCTAGCACAACCATCAACGACTCCCACAGGGCCCTATCTACCCACTTTCAATCACAAGACTTCGGTCAACCCCTGGTATGGTTTCCAGGCACTTTCCAGAGGTGCCACATGCTAGGATTACTTTCTCCAGACCTATAACATTAATAAGTCACCTTCCTGATAAATCAACTATAATGATTCAGAAAGTGAACATTCTAACCACTAGGTGATGTGCACATATTTATACGTAATTCAGAAACTTTTATAAAGAATTATAAAGAAAAGGATGGTCAGTGGTCAAACATTAAGTAAGAGACTACCACTACCTTTAAATCTGTTGTTTTTAGAAATAACTGGAAGTCTAATCTTGAACAGGAAACAAGGGTTAAACCACGACTCCAGTTCAAAAAGACTGGGTGAGAACATAAACTGGATGTATTTGTTTTTTTTTAATATCCTGTCACCTCAAGCAAGGCATTTTATTGCCACTGTTTTGCAGGGGTTTACATAGGAGGAAAGTTATGAGAAAGAGTCACAGGTTACAGGAGGTGTCATGAAGAGGGTAAGAGAAGGATGAGAATACTGATGAGTGGAGTGGACGGAGAAGGGAGCATGAGAGAGAGGATGCAGGTTAGTGAGATAGGAGATGACTATTGACTTTGCATTTAAATTATTGGAGATTGTAGCTGTCAGGAAAATGAGAACTGGTGCATTACAGATAAAACAAAACATTTTTCATGTTATCATGAACGAAAATCTGATCCATGCAAGCCAAATTTTGTGCTTGGCTTATCTCTGTCAATTTATGCATTGATACAAATAATATGCATTAAAAAATAAACTTTGTCGATGCTAGTAAGTCTGAGAAGTTGTATAATTGGTGGTGGAAAAATGTGACATAGAAACCTGAAGATGCATTCGAATAGCAGCAGATGCCTTCGTCGCGAATGTGACGGTCACATATAGTCGGTTGACAATATGGGACATTATAATCTTTACTTGCTGAGATGAAGCATTCAGTCAGTTAAGTGCCATACATGATACACGCTTGGGCAATCATGTCTTGAAAGAGACATGACTGAATGTGCAGAAGATTATCCCGCAGTAGGTTGCCATTACTTTCTGCGGTAGACTGGTTGCTATAGAACCCAATTTGTCATGTTATTTTGATTCATATCTAGAGGGGGAAGAGATGTATCATATTATTAAGTAGTAATTAGTGGGGGATCAGTTTATTACTTCATAATGTTAGAAAACCAATCCCCCACTTTATGACCAGTAGAAGTCTTCATCATGATTTCAACTATTTTATTCACTCAGTCAGTTAAGTGCCATATGTGATACCCACTTTGGGTGATCATGTCATGACTGGGCAGAAGATTATCCTGCAGTAGGTTGCCATTGCTTTCTGCTTTTTGAAACATTACCTTCATTAAAAACAGAAATAAAATTTAAAAAATTCAAAACCAATAGTAAATAACTGGACAATTTTTTTTTTTTTTAAATTTTGCATTATGGGAATAAAATCATTCTTTTAGTGCCAATGTTTTTTTTGTTTTACTATGTCAAGAAGAGAAAGATGTTTAAATCATATTTTGAAAAAGTTCAACCCATTTTCTTTGTCTCTGAATTATTTTCTAAAGTATATAAACCATATTTACTGATTGTCCAAGAAATATTTAATTTTTAAAGATATTCAAAGACATCATTAACATTATGCCTAAGATAATGCTGGGAATTATTGAGTGTACCCACCGCCATCAAAAATGACAGCAAAATATTTGAGAGGATTATTAGCTGTTTCCTCACAGGTTAAACACCCTGAGTGCAATAGGATGGAATATCTATATATATATATATATATATCTTTTATAAAAGATTTCAGATTATTACAATGGGTAATACATATTTCACTGCATTTTGTTGCTATTGCGTTATTAAGGCTATAATAATATCAAAACATGATGAAATATGTATTACCCATTGTAATAATCTAAAATCTTTTATTAATTATATTACTCTGTGACATTAAATAAATGAATTTAACATTGAGTTCTCTTGAGTTCGTCTCTATCGGAATTTACCTGGATTGCATACCAAGTGTATTATGTCATATGTATGTGTGTGTGTGTATATATATATATATATATATAGATATATATATACATCGGTCTTTATGATAAAGAATAATAATTATGCAATAATATTAATTCTATATAAAGATTTTAAGGAATATTTACATGAAATGGCATTAAGTTGGCATTAAATGGTGTATATATATATATATATATATATATATAACGGTCATGTCACGTTGGATACACCGGTTCCCGCTCGATCACCGAAGTTAAGCAACGTTGAGCCTGGTCAGTACTCAGGTGGGTGACCACTTGGGAATACCAGGTGCTGTTAGCATTCACGGATGTGCGTTGGGGTGCGGTGGATGTCGGCTTGGAAGGGGAAATCGGTGAGCCGAGTTCCAATTTCAGTCGAGCACGCTGCATTCACTTGCGCACTGGTACCCTTGGGAAAGGTATTAATCCGTTCGTTCCCTCCACTTATGGGTTAAATAATTGAGGTCTGCTGTTCGTGCGATTTGTGGCAGTCATCT
>JBBBDQ010001026.1:4570000-4707500 GCA_037127315.1 Ascarosepion bandense | reverse complement strand
AATAGGACATTCCTATCCTCTTAAATACATGGACACTATTTAGATAAAGGGAAGTGATTATACTGACTAGCACTATTTAGATAAAGAGAAGAGTATATACTTCACGCAGCATGCGAGTCTTGTACTTGTTGATATATTATTATTCCCAACCTCCATTTTGGTGATTGCTCACATCGTAACCTTTTTAGGGTTAACACAGAACCAAATACAATTTGATATTTATTATTTACCATTTTACAAAGAACTACTTACATTTGAAAATCATTTTATTCTAAAACAATACAAATAATTATCAAAATATGCTAACTGCAATACAATATTTATTTACCATTTTATAAAGAACTACTTACATTTGAAAATCATTTTATTCAAAAACAATACAAATAATTATCAAAATATGCTAACTGCAATACAATATTTATTTACCATTTTATAAAGAACTACTTACATTTGAAAATCATTTTATTCAAAAACAATACAAATAATTATCAAAATATGCTAACTGCAATACAATATTTATTTACCATTTTATAAAGAACTACTTACATTTGAAAATCATTTTATTCAAAAACAATACAAATAATTATCAAAATATGCTAACTGCAATACAATATTTATTTACCATTTTATAAAGAACTACTTACATTTGAAAATCATTTTATTCAAAAACAATACAAATAATTATCAAATATGCTAACTGCAATACAATATTTATTTACCATTTTACAAAGAACTACTTACATTTGAAAATCATTTTATTCAAAAACAATACAAATAATTATCAAAATATGCTAACTGCAATACAATATTTATTTACCATTTTATAAAGAACTACTTACATTTGAAAATCATTTTATTCAAAAACAATACAAATAATTATCAAATATGCTAACTGCAATACAATATTTATTTACCATTTTACAAAGAACTACTTACATTTGAAAATCATTTTATTCAAAAACAATACAAATAATTATCAAAATATGCTAACTGCAATACAATATTTATTTACCATTTTATAAAGAACTACTTACATTTGAAAATCATTTTATTCAAAAACAATACAAATAATTATCAAATATGCTAACTGCAATACAATATTTATTTACCATTTTATAAATAACTCTGAAAATTACTTTAGTGAATTTTTGGTAAGAGCAAATAATTAAAAAAAAAAAAAAAACCTAAAAATGCACTTTTGTCAAAATTTATAATTTCAGTTACTTGTATGTGTTTATTTAAACTTTATTTTTCAGTCATTTTTATAAATTTATGAATAAGTCTTCATAAAATGATAAATATTAAATATTAGTATAAATATTAACATTAATCTAATCTAAATCTAAACTTATTTATAAATGGAACTTTGTGTGTCTGTTACCTATAGACACTGAAGCAGCTGAACCGATTTTCTTGAAAATTTACCCAGTTGTACTATAAGTGTCTGTGAGTGTTCTTAGATAGGTTTTGTGTCGAGGCACCCCCAATAAATATCAATAATCGAAAAAAAAAATAGGAGTGGTCTGATTTTAATCAGATTTGATACACTCATAGACAAAGACATAAGAAAGACATGGATTTTATATATATATATATATATAAGGCAAGATGTTTATGTGTGTGTGTGTCTGTTTATCTGCCTGTATGTCTGTATTTTTTTTTCAGTCCTTTTATTTTAGTTTTTGCTTCAGGTTTGGCTCTAAGTACGTATAATTGTAGTTCTTAGTCTCACCCATGATACCATTTACTCAGAGAACTTATTTATCCTTCAAAATTCAGTTTATGACGAAAGAAACTTATTTGCTATCGATACCAGGAAATCAAAATTTGACTTACATCCGTTCATTTTTCTTTCAGTCTACGGTTTTGCTTTAACTGGAAACAACTATTGCTTTTTAGTCTTTTGTGCCAACGTCCAAAGAGTTTAGCTCCAGGACCATGGATTAGTTTTAAAGCTTTCATTACACTCATGCAATGTTGGGCTATACTGCTAGTATTAAATATTGTTATAGTTGGTTTAGATATTTCTATAATCTTGTAAATAAGTAATTGAATGCATAGTGTTTAATCTCCTTGTCGATTCTTGAGAATAAAGAAAATAAATGAATACCATAACAGTGGGAATCATTACTTACAGTTTCTATATATATATATATATATATATATATATATAATCTATTGTAAGATACATAAAGATTCATGTTTTTGTAAAAAATTGTTTATAGCTAATCTGCCTGGTACCTCATGCCAGATGAGGTTTCTCTAATCAATTTGTTCCTGGTCCTGGGCATGATGGTAAACTGCATCTGGCAGCAAGGCCTCGAATTGGGAGGTTGTGAGGAGCATGGAACCACCTCTTAATTGCTGCTGTTCTCGGGTCCACCCCGACCCGGAGTGGTAGCACCTGTTAGGGTCCCAGCTACGAGCAAATAGTTAACCCCCCAAACTGAGGTCAAAACACTATGAAAGTATAAAAATACACTTTTATAGAAATATATACATTTTTGAAAGAAAAATATTGCCAAAAATGCAGTTTGGAAGAAAAATTATTACCATAACATTTTTAAATGAAAAAAAATTATTCTCAGCAAAACATTTTTGAATACAAAACTAGAAGACATTTTCAGTTTTCTAAAATAAAAGAAGGATGAAAACAAAAAAAAATTCATTAAAATCTGACGAAATCAACCTTATCACTATAATGGAACATTAAAAAATACCTTAAAACCCCACTTTTTTGGCATTAAATAACCCACAGAGGTGTTGATATGCCGTTAAACAAAACTCAAATTGTTTCACTGAACTCTGAGGAAAGGCTGAATTTTCTGTTGGGTTTCCCTTCCATTAGACAACCTCGTGTTACCATGCTAATTTCCCTCTTGTAAACCAGATGTCAACCAAGGCTGAAGAATTCAGTATGCCTTATTTAATCCTTAGCTGGGAGAAGATGGTTTTGTACTTTTCTCTAGATTATTTGCATGAATGGGAGTGTAATGAGCTCAATGGAAATTTGAACTCTGTTCACGAATTTCATATTCCATTTCACCACCTGCTCATTCACATCTAAATCTAAACTTATTTATAAATGGAATTTGTCTCTCTCTGTGTGTGTCTCCGTTATCTATAGATTCCGAAACGGCTGAACCGATTTTCTTGAAAATTTACACAGTTGTACTATAAGCGTCTGTGAGTGCTCTTAGCTAGGTTTTGTGTCGAGGTACCCCCGATAAATATCGATAATCAAAAAAATCGGGTTATAGAAAGAGTGGTCCAATTTTAATCAAATTTGATACACTCATAGACAGACATAAGAAATGATATTCAGAAGTTTCAAGGTTGCAGTTCTTACAATAGTGCAGAAAATTGATAATATATATATATAAAAGGCAAGATGTTTGTTTGTGTGTGTGTGTCTGTTTATCTGTCTGTATGTCCTTTATACAAATCCACAATTTTTATCCAATTCTCACCAAACTTCACACAAATATTCTTTAGGCTGAGTCTGAGCTCCAGGACCATGGATTAGTTTTAAAGCTTTCATTACACCCGAGCAATGCCGGGCTATACTGCTAGTTTATATGTGAGATATGATTTCGGGGGGGGGGGGTATGATTTTATATACTTCTGTGTCATTGGGTTTTCTAGTATATATAAATAAATGTGTTTGTCATCAGGCGGATACTGATGTACCTGGGCAAATCTGTCATTTTATGTTTACCTTGATAATCTATGTGTGCTTAACAACCCCTGTAAAAAGAGTTAAAACAAACCACAATAAAAACAGAAAAGCAATCCTTTTAGATAAAGAAGTAAAAAAAAAAAAACCCAACTTAACTGTTGTCTTAAAAGCGCCAGTGAATTTGTTAAAAGCTGTGATAGTTGTCACTAGACACTCCTGCCAAAAGCCAATATTTGGCAGCATTTCCTTTTAAGTTTCAACCACTTTGTTTTTTTTTTCTTCTTTTGATTGCTGTGGTTCATAAGTGCCCAATATGTCTGACTAGTTATTAAAACCAAAGACTGAGGCAAAATATTAATGATCTGTTTATACATACACTACCGGCCATAATTATTAGGCCACCCCAGTTTTTTTAAAGAAATCATGTATTTCATAGTATTTTTAGTATTTATTGCCAAATGAATCATTATTACTTTGCAAAATTTTACAAGGCAAGTAGCGACAATTTACCCATCGCACCCTGTAGATTTGAGATATATATATATATATACTACCGGCCATAATTATTAGGCCACCCCAGTTTGATGTATTTCATACTATTTTTAGTATTCATTGCCAAGTGGATAATTTTATTACTTTGCAAAATTTTACATGGCAAATAGCAACAATTTACCCATAGCATCCTGTAGATTTGCTATATATATATATATATATATATATATATAGGAAAAACTACTAAAAAGTTGTAAGTTAAAAATGTATTATTTTGACAGTATTTATTTCTATATATATTTGATATTTCAGACTAGCCTCGGCCTTTCATCAGAAACAAATGATTTTAAAATTTAAACTAGAAGCATCCATTGCGTGATGCGGAAAGCAACAGTCTGAATATTTTTAAACGTAAATCTAACTGTAAATAATTGTATAGTAATAACTGTGTGTGTGTGTGTGTATATATATATATATATATATATATATATTGTCATCCGCAGACAGATCTGTTTCGCTGTATCACAGCTCGTCAGTATGGTTAGACTCCGATTGCTACATAACCCAGGCTCGAAACCCAACCAAATTGGCGTCAGTTGGCGACTCTGCCACAGGGCATTCCGTGGAAGAAGGCAGTCTCTTTAGCGCATATCACATTACGTGCACAATAGCTAGAGTGCTCAAATTTCATTTTTACTGAAATGAGTGATGCGTACACGCAAGAGTGGCTACTGTTTTTCAAAGTTTACCTTTCTTCTAGAGTGCTCAATCAGGGTGTGAGAGCGTAATTATTGTCATCTGCAGACACATCTGTTTCGCTGTATCACAGCTCTTTTATATATATATATATATATATATATATATATATATATATTATTAGGCCACTCCAGTTTTTAAAAAAAATGTTTCATACTATTTTTAGTATTTATTGGCAAGTGGATAATTCTAAATGAAAATAGAATTGTTCTTTTGTTATTATTACTTTGCTGAATTTTACAAGGAAGCCTTTGCTTTGGCCAGCCAATAAGAAGAAGAGACTAGCATGGGGAAGAGAGCACAAAAACTGGACACCAGAACGGTTCATTTGATGCGTATATTATTGTGCAGTATTAACAAAAGAACAATTCTATTTTCATTTAGAATTATCCACTTGCCAATAAATACTAAAAATAGTATGAAATACATAATTTCTTTTAAAAATAACTGGGGTGGCCTAATAATTATGGCCGGTAGTGTGTATGTGTGTGTGTGTATATATATATATATATATATATACACACACACACATACTGGATAGCACACATTTTAGCAATAAAATTTATTGTAAAATGATCAGGCCAGTAGATATAAATAGAAAATACTGTTTTATTAAAAACAGAATATCTACTTAAATACAAGTATCGGTAAAAATAATGTTAAAAATAATTCATTACAAATTGTCGGTTGCTTATAACCAAGTTTCGCTAAAATTCGTTAATTTCCGTAACATGTTTATTTATTTATATATATATATATATATATATATATATATATATATATATATATATAGCAAATCTACAGGGTGCGATGGGTAAATTGCAAAGTAGTAATAAAAAAAAAGAACCATTGTATTTTTGTTTACAATTATCCACTTGGCAATAAATACTAAAAATAGTATGAAATACATCATTTCTTTTAAAACAACTGGGTTTGTCTAATAATTATGGCCGGTAGTGTAGGTAAAAGGCTGAGAAATAACTGTTACCTTCAAATTAGGAAAAGTATTTAGTGGTACTGTCGAAATAACTAGATGTTTTTTCTTATTTTATTTGTTTCACCCCAAGCAAGGTGATCATGCCACTAAGATGCACAGGGGGGGGGGGTATTTTAAATTTTCAAGTTACTTTTTAAAAATGTTCTCAGTTGTACTTTAAATTTTCATAGGTTTTCTTAATTTCTGAACAAACTGAAACAGTAAATTACAATCTTCAGCTTTTAAAATCAATCATTGGCTTGTAGAATGTATGCTTTTTAAAGAATGACTTAGACTTACAGATAATAGTGAGATATTACTATGTTAACCTCCTTTGAATCCTTTAACTGAAAAACAAAAGCCACTGATATGCAGAGTAAAGCTAAGAGAAGAAAGCAAAATATTATCAAAAAAGTCTATGATCAGCTGCTAAAAAGAAAATACAAAAACTAAAAGAGAAAAAACTTGTTTTAATAAGCCGCAAAATCCCATAACTTAATCAAAATGAAAATTAATATCAAAATAAAGAGCTGGTTATAAAACAGAAAATGAGTGAAAAGAAAATTACAAATGGATGACAATGTTTCATTTAAGAAATATTATAATGTTCCTGAAGCCAGATCTTCATGTTACACAAATGTCCACCACTGGCCAAATGTGAACATTCTAAAACCCAAGAGGGAACTAAAAACTTTGTCAACTGCGCATAGGCTCTGCACAAAATTTGTTTCATTTACACAATTCATTTTAAACTTTTGGGGTTTATAGCTGTCAGGAAAGCAAGCAAGCAAGCAAGCAAACAGAAAGAAGTTCCACAAATGGGAAGTGTGAGAAAAGAAACTATTAGAGTAGAAGAGGTGGTTACATTTAAAGATTTCGACAGAAAAAGAGTGGGACCATGATGCTAATGTAGTAGTCGTAGTAGTAGTAGATTTAAGAATGTACAAGATGGATTCTGATAAGAAAAATTTGGCATGACATAATTGATTCAGTGTAGTTGCTGTATCTGGTCAGGTGCTCCTGCCATTCATCTTTAGGTTCTCAATAAAATTCAACACTGCATGGTGTTAGGGCGCTCTCCACCCTTTTAATGATAAATGAACTATTCCATGCACTACAAATAGTGGTAGTGTCAAGACCTCGGGGTTGTTGGCGGTAATGTCACAGTAGCGATATACCAGTGCTAGAGTGATTGGAACTGTGCTAACAAGTCAGTCGGACACTTCCGGTAGTCAACCGGAAGTGATTATAATAGGACTCTACATCGTACGAAGAGACGTATAATTAATACCTTGTTTCCTGTATGATTACTAACCCCACTTTGTAAATACTATTTTCTTCTGTAATACATTTATTTAATATAATTTCCTGTTCGTATTTATTACTGTACAATTCAACACATGGCGATAGTTTTTTGCTTTGATGTGATTTGCAGAACAAAATTGCATTGAAGTTTGAAAGTGATAGTCATGATGCAGTGTTGATTCTTATGTCCACACTGTATCTATAAATGTTTTATCTCTACTATCACACATTTTCTTCTATAAATACTGTAATTTTCAACTAATGTATATTACACGCCATAAAACGCGTTGCTACTTCGTGTTGCTTGAACCTAACTTAATGCAATCTTTTACAGTGGATTTAGTTTCCAAAAAAACAAAAACAATGACAATGGAAGCAATGTGCTGCTTCAAATAGGTTTTATTTTTCTTCTTTGACTCACATTGCTGTTGATGATGATACTTGTGATTCAAACCCTTGGATCAAATATGAATCTTAACCATTTTATTCATCAACAACAGCCATATTTGTGAAAACGATCAATAAATTTAAACTTATTTATAAATGGAACTTTGTGTGTGTCCATTACCTATAGACTCCAAAACGACTGAACCGATTTTCTTGAAAATTTACACAGTTGTACTATAAATGTATCTGAGTGTTCTTAGCTAGGTTTTGTGTCGAGGTACCCCCAATAAATATTGAAAATCAGTAATCGAAAAAATCAGGTTATAGGAGTGGTCTGATTTTAATCAAATTAGATACACTTATAGACAAAGACATAAGAAATGTTATTCAGAAATTTCAAGGTTGCAGTTCTTACAATAGTGCAGAAAATTGATTTTATATATATATATATATATATAAATAAAAGGCAAGATGTTTGTGTGTGTGTGTCTGTTTATCTGCCTGTATGTCTGTATTTTTTTCAGCCGTTTTATTTTAGTTTTTGCTTTGGGTTTGGCTCTAAGTAGGTATAATTGTAGTTCTTAGTCTCAGCCATGATACCATTTACTCAGAGGACTTATTTAGCCTTCAAAATTCAGTTTACAATGAAAAAAAATTATTTGATATCGATACCAGGAAATGAAAATTTGACTTACATCCATTCATTTTTCTTTCAGTCTACAGTTTCGCTTTAACTGGAAACAACTATTGCTTTTTAGTCTTTCGTGCCAACGTCTAAAGAGTCTGAGCTCCAGGACCATGGATTAGTTTTAAAGCTTTCATTACCCCTGAGCAACACTGGGCTATACTGCTAGTAGTCATAAAATCTCTATTCTTTTTAATATATGTTTACAAAAACAGTTACTGCAAAAATATACTGAGCTAGCAGTATAGCCTGGTGTTGCTTGGGTGTAATGAAAGCTTTAAAACTAATCCATGGTCCTGGAGCTCAGATTCTTTGGACATTGACATGAAAGACTAAAAAGTTTCCAGTTAAAGCGAAACTGTAGACTGAAAGAAAAATGAATGGATGTAAGTCAAATTTTGATTTCCTGGTATTGATTTATTTTTATATATATATATATATATATATATATATATATATATATATATAATCAATTTTCTGCACTATTGTAAGAACTGCAATCTCGAAACTTCTGAATAACATTTCTTATGTCTTTGTCTATGAGGGAATCAAATTTGATTAAAATCGGACAACTCCTTCTATAACCTGATTTTTTCAATTATCGATTTTTGATATTTATCAGGAGTACCTCGACAGAAAAACTAGCTAAGAACACTCACAGACGCTTACAATACAACTGTAAATTTTCAAGAAAATCGGTTCAGCCATTTCAGAGTCTATAGGTAAGGACAAACACACACACACACACACACACACACACACACACACACACAGAGACAAAGTTCCATTTATAAATAAGTTTAGATATAACTTCCCAGACTACCACCCCCCTTGATTATTATGTGTGGGACACAGTTGAATGAGAGACCAACAAAACTCCTTGTAATATCAAAGGTGAACTGAAGACAAGGATTATGCCAGCATTCACTAACTTAAACAAGGAGACTGCCCGGATGAGATAGTGAAGATTCTCAGTTGTCTGGAGACCATGGTTGAAGCGAATGGCAATTTTATTAAATAAATTTACTCTTTACATTGGCAACCACAATCTCAATAATATAAGATACACAGATGACATGGTGCTGATAGCAGACAGGGAAAGGAAAATACAGGACCATCTACAGAAGGTAGCAAAAGAAAGTGAGAAGAAAGAATTGAGTATAAACTTCAAGAAAACTGAATATATGGTCATAAGCAAAAAGTGGGGCCCAATATGCCGACTACAAGAAAGAAATTTAAATACCTGGGAAGTGTGCCACGGAGATCCAAAGATGCATTGGCATGGCCAAAGATGCATTTCAGAAGCTAACCAGAGTACTGAAAGACAGGAAAATCTCATTGGAAACAAAGAAAAGAGTACTAGGTTGCTATGTGATATCTGTCCTTCTGTATGGAAGTGAATGCTGGATGATCTCATCAAGGATGAAGGAGAGGCTCGAGTCACCAGAAATGTGGTTTCACAAAAGGATGCTGAGGATACCATGAGTGAAGCACGTGAGCAATGATGAAGTGTTGGAGAGAATGCAAACAAGAAGAAAACTGATACTTAACATCAGGAAGAGACAGATGAGGTTCCTGGGGCACAAAATGAGGAAGGAGGGCCTGGAGAATTTAATACTTACAGGGTGGATAGAAGGAAAGCGAGACAGGGAAAAGCAGCAGGAGATCTACTTGATAGGTCTGAGCAAATGGATGACGGAGCAGGGTTTGGTAAAGATACCAAGAGAAAATATATTGAGAGTGACAAGAGACAGAGCCAAGTGGAAGTCCATGATTGCCTATGTTTTTTAAAGAAATGTATTTCATACTATTTTTAGTATTTATTGCCAAATGAAAATAGAATGGTTCTTTTGTTTTTATTACTTTGCAAAATTTTACATGGCAAGGAAGCAAAGATGAACTCGTCCGAATCGCCTTAAATTTTCTTCATTCTCTCATTGATGAAACTGCAATATAGGTAATTATTAAATATTTTTAAATTTATTTGATGCACTTGTTATTGTGCAATATTAAGAAAAGAACCATTCTATTTTCATTTAGAATTATAACTTGGCAATAAATACTATAAAATAGTATAAAATACATAATTTTTTTTAAACACTGGGGTGGCCTAATAATTATAGCTGGTAGTGTATATATTTGTCCTATCATAGTTTGTAGCTTGAATTTGAATTCATTAAGCAGCAGGTGTTCTTGTGGAGGATCTAATAATTACTTGTTTTGTCAAACCTAAGGTAGCAACACCTCTAACTACAGAAACATGAATAAACACAAATGTGGGTTTTAGAACAAACAATTTATTAGACAGAACATTGGTGCCGTGGAAAAGTAAAAGAATGAATCTCTGTCAGAGCAATTAGTTTGTTTTGAGAATAGCAAGCACCTGTCATAAATTACACATTGTAAGCGTTTTGGGAGTGTATTTGGTTTTAGTATGCAAGCTCATACTTAGAAATAAATCCAATTAGCAATTGATGAAGCGTTAGTTCTCCTGTTAATTTCTCGTCCAGAAGTAGTGAGTGTAATTTTACGATATCCATGCATCATTCCTGGTTCATTATTGTGGTTGCTTCTCTTCTGTTGCTATACTGCTATCTGGTTAAATATTTTTTTCTCCTGTGCTTATATTGGTAGAGATAGGCTCAATTTTAACACAATTTTAAATCCTTGATCTTTCATTTGATTAACCAATATTGAATCTTTAATTCTGATTTGCTGGTTTTATTTTACCGAAACTCTCTGTGCGTTATGTTAAAGGTGTCTAAATGTCTGTTAACTGATGCATTGCTCTTGACTAGATTTGTCTGCAAGCAGGAAATTATTTTTAGGTTTTTGGAGGTGCAACATTCTCAATTAGTATTTGATAGCAGTAGGGGTGGTCGCATAGAACAGGTTTGTAATTTTAAGAGCAGCATAAACAATAGCCATTGTCTGAAAACTAAGAACAATCTGGAAAGACAAGAACAGATGTCTGAAATGAAAGATCAGACTGTTGCATGCATTGGCCTTTTCAATTTTCCTGTCTGCAAATTTTGGACATTAACGGCAGGATTACAAAGAAAAATCCAATCATTTGAAATGAGATACTGCAGCACCATCCTAGACTTTCTCCTACATAGACCATATCACAAATGACCAGGGCCATGCTTAAGGCCTCGACAGACCCCGCAATGGCGGGGTGCAAGTTCCCTAGGAGCCGAAAGGCCCTGGGAAGCTGCAAGGCTCCTTAGCTCTGCAGATCTATTGTAATGAAAAAAATTACCAAAATAATTATTAGGATTAACTGGAAAATGATCATACTTCTATGTTGAAATAGACAATTATTCTCTCTCACTCACTCACTCTCTCGCTCACTCTCTCTCTCTTTCTCTCTTATATATATATATAATCTTTGATAGAAGCCTTTGCCCCCGCCGAAGAGCTGCAAATCATTTGTAATTAAAAAAACAAATTAACTTGAGAGTGAGGGAGAAATAGGTTACAGATCTCTGTTTTAACATCTATCATGTTACACCGGTTCTTGCTCGATCACCACCGAAGTTAAGCAACATTGAGCCTGGTCAGTACTTAGATAGGTGACCGCTTGGGAATACCAGGTGCTGTAAGTGTTTAGTGACGGATGTGTGTTGTGATGCAGTAGATATCGGCTCGGAAAGAGAAATCTGTGAGCCGAGTTCGAATTCCAGTTGAATACCCTGCATTCACTTAAGCACTGGTACTCTTGGGAAAGGTATTAATCCGTCCCTTCCCTCCAGTTATGCGTTAAATAACAAGGGTAGGACTTGGGGACCCTGCCCTTAAAAACAAATCCCAATGAATCTTGGTATTCGGAAAGAAAAAAAGTATGACTAGACACAAAACTTATATAAAAAAAACAATAAATTGTTGTAAGAAAAAGGTATTACCAGCAATAAATAAATAAAATTTAATTGGCAATAAATGACCTGCCGAGGTTGATAAGCCATAAAAACAAAACAACCAACCAACATATATAAAAGTAGCTAAAAGTTATGAAAACGTTCGTAATGTTCGTAATTTTTTTCATAATGATGGAATATCTGTGTTCCAAGACAATGTTATTTTGTTTACAGTACCATTGCCCGGTTCACACTCCACCCACGTCTATTGAACAGGTGAAGAGGCTCATCCCTTGTTCCCTGTTTAGGATGTGGTTTCCGGCTTTCTCTTTTCCATTCTTTTTACCCTTACATAGCCCCCTGCACATCAGTGGTGTTATTGCCTTGCTTGGGGTGATATGATTAAAAAAAAAAAAAAAATTTATCATGGGTTCAGTATATTTGGGTGGGGGCGCAAGTTGCATTCTGCTGGGGGGCCCGTGATGTTGCTAAGCATGGCACTGCAAATGACACAGTGTGAGACACTACCAGATATGAAGCAGTCCCATTGAAAGACCTATCCACCATCAAGAAAATATTGATATGGTATGCACACATCATAAGAATTGACAACCTTTTTACTGCCATCTTACGAGGCTTCAGCTCAAGGCAAAAGCAGAAGAGATAGACGGAGGTAAAAATATGCTGTTAGCATCACTACATGGACTGGAAGATCATTCGAAGAGAGACTTGGACATTAGCATGAAACTGAGACATGTAGGGGGAGCTGGTCAAGTGTTTAGCTGAATTAAGACTCTATAACTGCACCTATTCAAGGGACCAATGATAGTGACTTGATAGATGAAATTAAAAAATTGCAGATCTAATACTGTTATCGCATTGGTTTCATTTATGTCTCTCTTCCCCTAAAGAATTTTACTTTTTCCAAAGAGTAATGATATATTATTGCCTTAATAAAGAAACTTAAGATATATACAGTTTCATTAACCTTTTGTAAAGTCCAAACCTTCAAATAATATCCTGCTAAGTCTTTGGGGTTTTGTATTTTGCTTTGTGAGGTGTTGTCTTTTATTATAACATTTCAGTTGACATATGAATTTGTCCCAAACTATAAGTCAGAGATGAAGGTTCCTGGTTTTATGTTAGATCTTTGGAAAGACATTTTAACTTTTTTGTTTGTTCTCCCTGGTCTTACAAAAAATGGCCCCACCTAACAGTGAGGAGAATTAGATGTTTTTAAATTGAATGCTAGATTCATTGCTATTCATTGTATTGTATATTTATTTAAACAGTAGTGAATAGAAAAGTTGCTCCAAATGTAAATTGTGCTAATAAGACTTATGATAAAAGTAATTCCCCAAAACATCTTGTCAGTACTAATATAATTAGTATAGACGTGTCAAATACCTGTTCTATAAACAAAGAAAAGTTTTCTTCAGTCAGTCGGTTAAGTGCCATAAGTAATGCATGCCTTGAGCAATCATGTCTCGAAAGAGACATGACTAACAGAGCAGAAGATTATCCCGCAGTAGGTTGCCATTACTTTCTGCGGTAGACTGGTTGCCGAACAAGGCTACATGACCCAATCTGTCATGTTATTTTGATTCATAACTAGAGGGGGAAGAGATGTATTATAATATTAATTAGTATTTAGTGGGGTTCAGTTTATTACTTCATAACAATAGAAAACTGATCCCCCACTTTAAGACCAGTAGAAGCCTTAATCATGTATCCAACTATTATATTCAGTCAGTCAGTTAAGTGCCATAAGTAACGCATGCCTTGGGCAATCATGTCTCAAAAGAGACATGACTGACAGAGCAGAAGATTATCCCACAGTAGGTTGTCATTACTTTCTGTGGTAGACTGGTTGTCAACCAAGATACCCAATCAGGACTCAATCTGTCCTGCTATTCAACCCATAGCTGGAGAGAGAAGAGAAGGATTAATACTTTTCAAAAGAGTATTTGTGCGTAAGTGAATGAAACGAATTTAATTGGAAATTGAACTCTTCTCTCCGATTTCTCAAATATACACATGGTCATAAACGCTAAAATATACAAACAAATGCAGACAAGTTGTTCTACAAACTCTAGTCTGGTACGAGGCTGCAAAAGATTTTAGGCACATCTAGTCTAGTGAGATTGAAATCATTTTCAGTTAAACTTGTAGCAGGAGGTCAAGGCTATAGAACCCAATCTCTTTTGTTATTTAAACTATAACTGGAGAGAAGAAACAAATTAATACCTTTTCAAAGGGTATTTGCGCAGAAGAGAATGCAGGGAATTCAACTGGAATTTGAACTCAGCTGCCTGATTTTTCGTTCCGAGCCGATATCCAGAACTGACTATGAGAAAAACATTTAAATACTAGAATGTTTTTGCGACCAACAAATATATATAATTTCTGTCCTGTCGCACTAATGGAAAGAGAGACAATAGTGAGGCAGTGTTGGTGCAGTTCATTCTCTTTACTACCAGTTATGAAAGCTCTTGCCACGTGTTGGCCATTCCACAGTGGCTTATTTTATTTTATTTTTACTTTTGTTTAGTATTTTATTTTTTTATTTTGTACTTAGACATGAATCAGTCTCTCCTCCCTGCCAACCTCCTAGCTAACCGTGAAATAGTATGTCAGGCTGAATTTGTTGTCTTTAACAAGGCAGACAAATCAAAACCAAATTGACACACTCATTGTGACTACATTATTTGCAATACTCCTGAAAACAGGTGAAGGGCTTTAAACATAAATTTCATAGAAAGAAACAACTATGATTACAGTTTATAAAAGGTTTATTATTTTCAGCTGAAAAGCTATCACAATTATCAAAATCAATATTTTTCTTCATTGATAGTTGAGCAGGGAAGGGCTGTTATTAAACATTGCCCCTTTTTTAAAACTACTTGGAAATAGTGACAAGATAAAGTGCTGTTGCCTTTGATTATTACCAAAAAAATAAAAAATAAAAAAAATAAAACCTCCTATCTCCCTTTCCATTCTATTCTTTAACTTTTCTCATTCACAAAAAGGACTGCATTGCATTATGGGAGATACTCAGATAAAGAGAAATAGGATGGATTGTCAGCCATCTTTTCTCCATCTGTTGATGAGAAATCAGTTCAACTTGAATTTAGATAGGAAAAAATATTAACAAAAAATAAAAATATATTTTCTTCCCCTTTTTTCCCCTCTAATGAATAATCCTCAGAAAATAATTATATTAAAGATAATAATTAAACCCGACTGTAGTGGAAATGATCTCAGCAATGTTATTTATTAGACTTAAAGTAAATACCAAATGATTATATAGTCAAGTTGGTGGGATGATACCCTATAATTAGTTGTTGAAAGCAAGTAAATATTATTGTAAATACAAATTCAACAGTAATGTTTTCTCTTATTTATTACGTAATAAATTACATCAGTTCACCTCATCCAGTTTTTACCTTTCCTTACGCAGTTGGCTTCAAGAATTTTTTGGTTTTCTTAAATTTAAAATTTGAAAACTAAATATTTTTCTTCTACTTCTGATCATATTGTTTGCGGTCATATCACGTTGAATGCACCGGTTCTCATTCAATCACCGAAGTTAAGCAACGTTGAGCCTGGTCAGTACTTAGCTGGGCGACCGCTTGGGTACTGTAAGTGTTTCTTGACGGATGTGCATTGTGGTGCAGTGGATATCAGCTTGGAAAAGAAATCAGGGAGCTGAGTTTGAATTCCAGTTGAATGCCCTAATACTCTTGGGAAAGGTATTAATCTGTCCCTTCCCTCCAGTTATGGGTTAAATAACAGGACAGATTGGGTTCTATAGCCTTGGCTGGCAACCAGTCTACCACGGCAGGTATTAGCAACCTGTTTCGGGATAAAAAATGCCTGAGGTTTATACAGGGTAGGACTTGGGACCCTGCCTCTGAACAAATCCCAACGAATCCTTCTCCATCGCTTGGGAGGAAGCCGGCCCAACCCGACCAGAGTGAATGCTGATACAGGTACAGGTAGGGGTACTTCTGATCATAAATAAGTTTCAAAATAAAATCTCTACATTTACCTTAATAAAATCCCTCATAGGAGGAAACGTTGGGAAAGAAGAGAATCGATTGTTGAAACCTCCTGATGAGTGGACTGAACAATTACAAAAAGTGTTCATCTATGAAAACTCTGGAATTGAAGTTTTGAATATAATATTCATGGTCCTGGGCATGATGGTAAACTGCATCTGGCAACAAGGCCTCTGATTGGGAGGTTGTGAGGAGCATGAAACCACCTTTTAATTGCTGTTGTTCTCAGGTCCACCCTGACCTGGAGTGGTAGCATCTGTTGGGGTCCCAGCTATGGGCAAATAGTTAACCCCTTCAAACTGGGGTCAAAACACAATGAAAGTATAAAAATACACTTTTATAGAAATATATATATAAAAATAGACTCTGATAGAAAAATATACATTTTTGAAGAAAAAATTATTACCATAACACATTTTTGAAGGAAAAAATTCTCAGCAAAACATTTTTGATTACAAAACTAAGACATTTTCAGTTTTCTAAAATAAAAAAGAATAAAAACAAAAAGATTTTCATTAAAATCTGACTAAATCAACCTTCTCACAACATTAAAAAAATACAATTTTGGCATTAAATAACCCACAGAGGTTGATATGCCATTAAACAAAACAAACACTCAGTAACATCATTCAATTATATGATAAATTTCATATTTGTATTACTCCTATTAATGCTTTATCTCTGATATCGAGCACTTTATTACAAAGATTGCTTGCCTTAAATATCTTTTCACTGACTGACAGCATTTCTGGCTTAACAGCATCTTTGTTTTTATATATATATATATATATATATATATATATAGAGATATGAAGATTTTTTTTTCTTTTTTTAATCATATCACCCCGAGCAAGGCGGTAACACCACTGATGTGCAGGGGGCTACGTAAGAGTGAAAAGATTGGAAAAGAGAAAGCCGGAAACTACATCCTAAACAGGGAACAAGGGATGAGCCTTGACACCTGCTCAATAGACATGGGTGGTGTGTGAACCAGGCAATAGTTTAGTCTATCTACCCCAATTAACGAAATGGTTTTAAACAACTGACAATTTGAAATTTGTTATTTTTGATTGATACTCATATTTAAGTAGATATTCAGTTGTATAATCAAACAGTATATATATTTATTTTTACTGGCCTGATTATTTACAATAAATGAAAAAGAATAAAAACAAAAATATTTTCATTAAAATCTGACTGAATCAACCTTCTCACTATAACCGAACATTAAAAAAAAACCCCTTAAAACCCCACCTTTTTGGCATTGAATAACCCACAGAAGTTGATATGCAGTTAAACAAGACTCAAACAAACAAACAAACAAACCACACTTTCACCACTCAGTTCTTCGATAGCTAGAAATTTTATTTTTGAAAATATCTGCAGCCTTTTTTGTTTGTATAAACAGTTAAATAAAACTAAACTTTAGTAACTTTTAACAAGTGTTTGGTCTGCGCAGCTTCTTTTATTTCTTCATCCATATTTTCCATTGTTTTGTCCTCTTTGTCTTCGGATTCTTCAAATGCCCATTGATTATCGAATCAAATAAAATCATTTTAATCTGTAGAGATTCTCTGTCTCCCCTCCTTCACAAACTAATCCGATCTTCACTCGTAAGATGAGGCAATGTTGGCTTAACTGTGAACAGGGACGGAAAGTAAAGCTTCACACACAATGTGGCAAGTGAACATAAAACAGAAAAAAGATTATAGTCAAATCTACCATCCGCCTGTGCATTGAATACTGCTGCCATATCTGGTCTGGTGCTCCGGCTATCCACCTAGGGTTCCTTGACAAAATCCAACGGAGAATCTGTAATGTGATCAATCCCGACTTATCATCCGCCCGTGCATTGAATACTGCTGCCATATCTGGTCTGGTGCTCCTACTATCCACCTAGGAGTCTTTGACAAAATCCAACGGAGAATCTGTAATGTGATCAATCCCAACTAATCATCCGCCCGTGCATTGAATACTGCTGCCATATCTGGTCTGGTGCTCCCTACTATCCACCTAGGGTTCCTTGACAAAATCCAATGGAGAATTCGTAATGTGATCGATCCCGACTTGGCAGCTCAGATAGTTACTTTCTCACCAGCACAATGTGGCTTCCCTGTGTCTCTTTGACAAATACTTTCATGGCTTCTGCTCCAATGAATTTAGCTCTCTGGTGCCCCCTATGTAAGAATTTACTCGAGCCACAAGATTAGCAACTAGGTCCCACCCTTTTACCGTGAAACCAATAAAATGTATACTCAAATTCTACTCCATCAGCTTCTTTTCTCACACTTTCCACTTGTGGAATTCCCTTCCATTTACTTGCTTCCCTGACAGCTACAATCTGCAAGAATTTAAATGTAAAGTCAAAAGTCATCTCCTATCTCACTAACCTGTATCCTCTCTCTCATGCTTCTTTCTTTGTCCACTCTCATCAGTATTATCATCCTTCTCCTACCCACTTCCTGACACCCCCTATAACCTGTCAGTCTTTCTCATAACTTTCCTTCTATATAACCCCCTGTACACCAGTGGCAGTATGCTGCCTTGCTTGGGGTGAAATGATTATTAAAAAAAAAAGTTGCTAGCAAATGTAGTAGTCTGAAATGCTATCTAAACATTGGGGATGTTAAAATAGAAATATTTAACTGTGTTATAACAAAAAATGGGATGCAAAAATTTGAATAAACACTGGAATACTTTTCAAAAATTAAACAAAGGATTCTTCTATGTGCCTCGTCCTTTCAGGATGTAGGCGATCAAGACTTTCCATTTCTCTCTATCTCTGGTAGCTCTTAGCACGCTTTCTCCTGTTGCACCCCACAACCCTCGTTTTGTCATCCACCAGCTCAGGCCCTTCAAATATGTTATCCGCTGCTTTCCTCTGTCTTTTTTCCCCTCTATCTGGCCTGTTAGTATCAGGTTCTCCAAGCCCTCCTTTCTCATTGCATGTCTCAGGAACTTTAGCTGTCTCTTCCTGATGCTCAGTATTAATTTCCTTTTCGTTTTCATCCTGAGAATGCTGTGAATGTAACATTTGAGCAGTGGAAAAAATTTGAAGTAAAATGAGAATAAAAAACTTGTTGCTAAAATCTTTTATCTGTTGTGTCTCTTCAGGAGATTGGCAATTATGACTCTTCACTACGAGCTTAAGTCACTGATGCCTCCTCAACAGGTGTTTACTCGTGCAACCAGACTGGCAACTGGGTCCCACCCATTCACAGTCAGGTTAGCCAAATGCAGACGACAATTCTACTCCTGCAGCTTCCTCTCTCGTACTTCCCGCCTGTGGAACTTGCTCCCGTATTCTTGCTTTCCTGACGGCTACAACCTCCAGAAATTTAAATGCAAAGTCAATACTCATCTACTAACCACTGGACTCTAGCTCTCTCCCCTCCCCTGTATAACCTTCCCTTTCTCTCCACCTATGTATCTGTCATCGCACCTGCTTTCTATTGTTCCTTTCTAACTAGCTTGTACTCCTCACTCTTTTCTAATTAATCTTTTTACATTTATGTAACCCCCTGCACATCAGTGGCGTTTCCGCCTTGCTCGGAGTGAAATGATTAAAAAAAAAAAAAATTCCTGTCCTTTGTAACGATTAATAAATTTGTCTTTTTGTTATTTATCCTAAACCTTGTTCGGCCATCCATTTACTCAAGCTCACTAAGTAGGTTGTACATTGTTTCCTCAGCCTTCAATCTGTCCTGTGAGTATAAGATTTTCCAAACCCACTTTCCTCATTATATACTCTAGAAATTTCACCCATCTCTTCCTGATAAATGTTACATTTTTGTTTCCATTTTCTTTAAAAGTTTGTCATTGCTTACATGTTTGAACTATCTTATCCTCAGCATCCTTCTGTAGCACTACATTGCTGTTGCTTCAAATTTCCTCTTCATCTGCAAGGAGATTGTCCCACATTCATATGCCAGGACTGTGTAACCGCTCAGTACTTTCTGTTTTGTTTTTTTTTAGTTAGTAATTGTTGTATCCTTGAGAAAGGTACAATAATGAATTGTGTCCCTAAGTGGCAAACGAGCAAATACGAATGTCGTAGAGCAAACCAGGTTATTCTGTATGAGAATTTCACTGAGAGTTTAGTTGACTGCAACATACGCTACCATATACTCTCCTCACTAATTAGTAGCTATGACTCTGATATGGACTCATCCTTCTTAGTGTACCAGAAGGGTAGTAGCAAGATATTCCACTACAACAGTAATGAAATTTTTCTCTTTTCAATTTTTTTTTTTTTTAATCATCTCACCCCAAGCAAGGCATTCCACTGCCACTATTGTGCATGGGGCTACATAGGGGAAGGTAAAGAGAAGGAGTGGTTAGACATAGGGAATGTCAGGAGGAAGGTGACAGATGAGTAAGGATAGCGAGGATGAGGGTTGGTCAGATGGGAAGAGTGTTTGATAGAATGGGAGCAGGTTAGTGTGTTAGGAGGTGTCTATTGACCTTACATTTAAACTATGTGAGAAATATATTCACATAGCTTAGCGCTTAAGCAGTGAAAGGAAATTATCAAACATAACAAGACATACCTGGTATAGAAAAAACAATTTATTTGTCTTGCAAAAATATGCTGAATTTTGCTGCTACAGTGTAGCTTGGTATAGTCTCTTTTCTCTGCTTAGCTTGGTATAGTATCCTCCGTCTAGGAGTGGGATGAAAAAGACACAAGGAACTGCGATCCGCGACGTACAGGAACTTTCTTCTGGGTCAGCTTCTTTCACAGTTTCTTATCTTGGTATAAGATGATAGTGCTTAGAGAATTTTTCTCTAGGAAGGCCAGGCTTTGCCCATAGGGTATCCTTTTTAAGGTAAGAAGGGTAACAAGAGATTTTCTCTGTTACAAAGTTGTGGCATTAGCCTAAAAGATTACAATGAATTGGTAAGATGGTCTCGATATAGCGAGACAAGTGGGCGCCAATTTAGGCCCTGCTGCAACAAAAATCCGGAGCGGCACAAATACGTCCGATACTGTTCGTGCTAGCTGAAAAAAGGAGTGAACAGAACCATCGTGTAAAAAAAAACATAAAACCTCTGGTAAAGCCCGCCTAAAGTTCAAAACGAGGTTTGGGTTAAATCAGCCAATCAGGAGACCCGTTACATCTGTAAATTTCCGACAACTAATCGTGTGGAAGGGAATTCCACAGTCGGGAAGTGCGAGGAAAGAAACTGTTGGAGTAGAAGTTACGGCTGCATTTTATCGGTTTCACTGTAAAAGGGTGGGATCTAGTATCTCGTTCAAATTCGTATTTAGGGGGCACTAGTGATCTAAGTTCATCGGAGCAGAATCCGTGAAAGTATTTATAGAAGAGACACAGGGAAGCCATGTCGCGCCGGTGGGAGAGAGACTGCAGGCGGTCTGCCAAGTCGGTATCTATCACATTACAGACCCTCCTCTGAAGCTTATTGAGAAGCCCGAGGAGAAAAGCAGGGGCACCCGACCAGATATGGCAGCAGTATTCAATGCACGGGTGGATGGTAGATTTATAAATGTGCAGGATAGATTTAGACGGAAAAAACTTCCGGGCCCTACACAGAGAACCGACTTTCATAGCAGCGGATTTAGCAATGGATTCGATATAGTCATTCCATTTGAGGTCCGCTGATAGTGTGAGACCAAGGAGGCGCAGTGTTTTACTCTCTGGGAGGCAAGCCTGGTCCATGCTAATGGGAGGTAGGTGAGATTGTCGATGATGGTTAATTGAGAGTAGCTTCATTTTAGAAGCATTAAAATTTACTAACCATTTCTTACCCCAGTCCAATACGGATTGGAGGTCTTTTTCAATCTCGGCTGCGAGGTTAGTTTTGACGCCTACACCAGATTTTTGTAGGAGGCGAGAGTAAACTGTGGTGTCATCGGCGTACAAACCTATTTGGGCTCTTATGGAATCAGGGAGATCATTAATGTATATCAGGAAGAGTGTAGGACCTAAGATGGAGCCTTGGGGGACACCTGCGTTTGTATGGTAGTTCTGAGAGGCATGTCCGTTTAATACCACCTTCATTGTGCGGTTGGAGAGGAATGACTGGATTAGTTCAAACAAATGTCCAGTTATACCATAGCTCCGCAGTTTACATAGAAGGCCAGCATGCCAAACTCTGTTGAACGCCTTAGATATATCCAATGCAACGGTTCAGGCTTTGCCATTCCTGTCGAGTGCCTGGTATATGTACTCGGTGATGGTCGTTAGCATATCAGCAGTAGACCTGGTGAAGCGGAAACCATATTGCTTGTCCGAGAGGAGCCTGTGTGCTGTGAGATGCTGAACCACCTCGGCATTGACAATTGCTTCGAACACTTTGCCAAAGATCGGAAGAAGGCTGATAGGGCGGTAATTTGCAGGGTTAGAGGGTTCTCCAGTGTTTTTAAATATAGGAACTACAGAGAAAGATTTCCAACAGGCAGGAAAGCAGGAAGCAGATAGGCAGAGGTTGTAGAGCTTAGAAAGGACAGAGGAGAGTTCAGGGGCACATTTCTTTAAGACTATGGTTGGGATTCCGTCACCACCGCTCGCTTTGTGAGGGTCAAGTTTTAAGATTATCTTAGAGACAAGCGAAGGTGTAATGTGGACATCATTCAGTTGTGCCTCGGTTCTAGGTGAGAAGTCGGGTGTCAAAACTCCAGACGAGTCCAGACTTGAATTGTTCGAGAATCTGCGGGCAAAGCATTCAGCCTTATCTGCTGGGGAGGTGAGGACCTCAAATTTGTTGATTAGTGGGGGTATTGTGGACTTGCTCTTGTTAAGTACTCTTTTACAGAGTTGCCAGTAGTCTTTAGAGCCGAATTTAGAGCATGCTATGCGTTGCTTCATTCTGGCAGCAAACAACATCTTAGCTTCGTTAAGTATCCTTTTACACTTATTACGAGCTGAAGTGAAATGGCACCTGTTTTGGTCCGACGCGTAGTTATGATAGTCGGAAGAAATGATTCCGGCGGGCAATGGCAGCTGAGCAAGCGGGTGAGAACCATGGAGATGAATGAGATTTAAGCTGGAATTTCCTAGCAGGGATGAAGGCATCGATGCCAGCCTTAACCCAGGAGGAGACCTCGGATGCACATTCTTTGATGGGAAGACTAAAGACGTTGTTCCAAGGGATGTCACAGAGGAAGTCTCGGAACGAATCCCAGTCTGCTCTTTGATAGCAGTAGGATATTCTACTTGTCTGGGTTTCATGGGTCGGGTGGGAGTGGAGTGAAATATTGACGGACACTACAGTGTGGTCAGTTTCCGAGTGGGCAGAGTTGTCTGGTAGTGCAAGAGTCTGGGATGGAAGTGAAGCAGAGGTCTAGAAGTGAGTCCCTTCCATTAGGGTTGTCGGAGAAATGCGTGGGGAAGTCCACTACTTGCGTAAGGGATTGGGTGATTGAAAAGTTCATGGTGTGGACACCAGCAGGGTCAGTGACAGCGTTCTTCAGCCACTTGGTGTGGTGGGCGTTAAAATCACCAAACACGAATACATGGGCAGAGGGATGGGAAGAAATGGCTTTGTCAATATTGTCAGAAATGATGTCAAGTAATGAACAGTCAGGGGAGGAAGGAGAGCGGTAGAGAAAGAAGAGATAGCTAATCGAGCTGAGAAGTGAGAGGCGGGAGCACATGAAAGAATGATCTGGGGATTCAAAAGATGACACCCTAGCTAAGGGAAGGTGTTCGCTGACATAGACACCAAGCCCATGCATATGAATATTGGAGTCCTTCCTGAAGAGGGGAAGGTAGCCAGGAACATAGAACTCATATGAGGGGATAGAAGGGTTAAGATTAGTTTCACATAGGGCTAATATATCAGGTGAGTTATTATGGAGGAAAGAATCTACGCTGGGGAAGTTGGTGCGGATGCCACGTATGTTAGTGAAAGAGATGCAGACAGGTTTGGGCGTTTTCAAATGAGCTGGTTTAGTTTTGCTATTATGTTTGCTTTTTTCCATAGTGATTCAGTTAAGGAGAGGTCTTAGAATAGAATCAGTCGGTCAATCATTTGCAACTTGTGAAGGATGGAGACTGGCGCGGCCTACAATATAATGTGGCCTCGGGGTTGCCCACCAAACGTTCATGCAGGGACGCCCGTCCATGCGTGATATGGCACTACAAGAACCCCGGTATTATTCAACTGTTGATCAGAGCAGCCTCTCAAGACGCTACGCAAGAGTTCGGGCTCCTAACTACCAGTCAGAAGCAGCAACCAGGAAACTGCCAACCCGGTACCCTCAGAATGTAAAGACGTTGCCACCATACTCCACAACTGCAAAGAGCTTCCAGCTGAACTAAAACTAAGACCGGAGAAAGGGTATGAACCGGGAACCCCTTCCTAAACAAGAAACAAGGCGATCACCTCTAAACTCATTCAAAAGAAGGGGGTGGAGTGTGAGACCGGGCGATAGTAAAAACTATCTACTCCAATTAAAAAAAAAAAAAAAAGAAAGAAAAAAGTGACTGAGGTTTACAAAGTTTTAACTTTGTATAAGTCAAAAATAACCTTCAATTGCAAAATAATTTACACAAACTAAATGACAAAAAAAAAAATTTCCCAATATTACAGAAAAACAGACTGAAAAATGAACTGAATCCCGGTTGACTTACCACAAGCAGCTAAAACTGTAAAGTTGATTTAATTCAATTTCGGAAGACAAAAATAGAAATTAAACCGTTTTTTACAGAATATAGTCGAGTTATACTGCTTGTGTTCGTTGGACAACCGTTAAGAATTCAATCTCTCGAAGACAGAAATTTAAATCATCTACAAGACAAAACTAATGAAAATAATACTCGGCTTAGGTTTTAGGGCATCTTTAGGGCATCCCTATCCCAATGCGTCACCAAATTTCAGTTTTGCACTTTCTGTCCTCCGTTAAACCACTTCTCAGATAGTAAAATCAAACAAATCCGATGATTTCACTGTCTCCAATTTGTAATTTGCATGTTGATTTGTCCTTTTTGCTAATAACCGTTGATGTTTGGGTCTTTTTTCTTACTTTCACTATGTTCTGTAAGAGCTCTTCTAGTTTCCTTTCTGTGTCTGCTACCAACACTGTGTCATCTGAATATCTTATATTAAGATTGTCAGAAAGTAGTGAAATTTTTGGGACAATTAACACAGAAAAAGACCAATAGTATTTGTCTATATTTACAGTATTAACATTATTCGGACTATTGTCCTCATCTTTGTTGCCATTTGTACGACGTTTCGGCCATTCTTCAGGTGTTTTTTTTTTTTAATTGTGTCACCCCAAGCAAGGCATTCCACTATAGCACAGGGGTTTACATAGAGCGATTGGGTATGGGAAATGTCAGCAGGAGGGTGGTAGACGACTTAGGATGTACATAGGGAGAGAGTTGGAGAGAGTGGGTGTGAGTTAGTGTGTTAGGAGGTGTCTATTGACCTTACATTTAAACTCCTGGAGGTTGTAGCTGTCGGGGAAGCAAGTATGCGGTAGGGAATTCCACAGGTGGGAAGTGTGGGGAAAGAAGCTGTTGGAGTAGAAATGCGTTGTGCTAAGGCTGATGTTGATCATCTGTATGTGTTCAGATCCGAAGGAGGCAGTGGATTAATCTAACTAGAACTGACTGATAAAAACCATACAACACTTGGTCTTCAAAGATACCTGGAAAGTATAGAAGACTTGGTGATGACCTGCGTCAAAGAATATGCAACCAATAAGAAATTTTGAGTAATATTGAAAGCCAATAAATTCAAAAGAGAATTTCAAGTGAAATATACCAAAATGCAATCCCTTCAGCGGGAAAGAATCTAAAAAATGAAAGTAAAAGCAAATGCAATGTACTAAATGCAGAAAGGTGGGTAATATTATATCCGTACCAAACAATCTAATCTAGAGAAACCTATCAGTGACACCGAAGGTTTTGTTCTTGCTGCACAGGACCATACGTGATACAGGATTTAGGCGATCATGTATCAAAAGAGACATGACTGACTGGGCAGAAGATTATCCCGCAGTAGATTGCCATTGCTTTCTGCGGTAGACTGGTTTCCAGCCAAGGCTATAAAACCCAATCTGTTCTATTTCTTAACCCATAACTTTAGGGAAGGGATGGATTAATACCTTTCCCAGGAGTATTTGTGCGTAAGCACCCCTATTTCTCGTTCCGAGTCGATATCCACTGCACCTCAACGCACAACTAGGAATCACCAAAAAATGTGCTTATATATATAAGCACATTTTTTGTGGTACAGAACTTGAGCATTGCTTTAAAAGTAATGATTCTTATGTTACAATGAATAATGAGGATAAAACTTAAAACCGGAAACAACCGGTTTCGCTCCTGATCATGAAATATTTAATTGGGAGAACTTACTGTAAAATATATATATTTTTTTTTTTAATCATTTCACCCCAAGCAAGGCATTCCACTGCCACTATTGCACATGGGGCTACATAGGGGAAGGTAAAGAGAAGGAGTGGTTAGACATAGGGAATGTCTGGAGGAAGGTGATAGATACCGAGGATTAGGGTTGGGCAGATGGGAAGAGTGTTTGATAGAATGGGAGCAGGTTAGTGTGTTAGGAGGTGTCTATTGACCTTACATTTAAACTCCTGGAAATTGTGTAGGAATTTCGAACTGAACCGTTTATTACAATCACTGGGATATATGAACCCCATTCCTTGCATAATAGTGCCTCTTTGGTAAGTCATCCTTAAGGACACATAGCCCAGTGAATATAGACATTGACTTGACCCAAAGAGTTGTGAGTTCAATACCAGGCTACAGCAGTGGTGAACAAGTAAATTAGAGCGTTAGAGGGGGATAACTCATGACTACCAGAAGAGGCACTACTCTGCAAGGAATGAAGATCATATACCCCAGTGATTGTAATAAAGTGTTTGGTTCAAAATTCCTCGCACCTGAAGAAGGCTGGAGCGTACAACGGCTGAAATGTTGTACAAATGGCAACAAAGATGAAGACATTAGTCCGAATAATGTAAATACTGTAAAGAGACCAATATTTTAGCTTTGAAGAGATTTGTGTATCCAAACAATATTAGATACGTTAATGACTCTTCTCAATGTTATAGACAATGCAATATACTGGAAAACAGAAGGTGACCTTGCTTGTTGAAAGATAATGTTCCCACTCCCCAGTAACCATTGTTTAGCATGACACTCTAACCTTAGCCCAGACAGCAATCAAAAATAAATGTCCGTTTTAACATTATCTATTTTTCTTTGCTACATCAGTCTGAGATATTATATAATCAATTGGTTATTTCACCGTGTACATCGATATAAAACAAGCAAGTATTTTCAGTGTGAGTGTGTAGGGGGTGAGATGTCACCAGTAACCATGGAAACAATGTACCCAGCTTCAGTGGCCGCTTCTTCTGTTCGTTTCTATTGATAGTGGACAACCCACAGAACGTCAAAAGCTAAATAAACAGCGTACAAACTGTCTTCATAAATTGCAGCTGTTCCAAGCCTTATCCAAATTAATTTTATAACATTCTTTCATCAACTGATTATCCTGATTGCAGGATTATCAGTTCATGTGCTGGCTGGGTTAGTTTCATCAGTGTCAGTATTCAAATCCAAGTAAATCTAAAACAGGATTTAAAATACTGATATATTTTTTTTTTTAAGACAAGGCAGATGCTCCTCCCCTAGAAAGGAAGGTGCAACATGGCCCTTATACCTGTGTATAAGGGCCTTGTGTTGTATGAACAAAAATTGGTATGTAATATATATATATAAAAACAAATTCTTTCTACTGCCATGCCAATTTACAATTATTTTTAAAAGGATCATTTTTTTTATTAAGAAAGATATAAAAGTATCTCAATTAAAAAATGAAAATAAAAAATAAGAGGGGTATTTTAAGATGCCTTTCATCCGACACATCTTCAGAAACAAATTGTCGGCAATTAAAACAAAGAAGCTGTGAAGAAAAATTTTTTTGAACAATGTCTGAGGTTAAAACCAAAAAAAAAAAAAAGAGAGGGAGAAAAAAAAACAAAAAAAAGAGAGGGGGGAATAAAACAAAAAAAAAAGAGAGGGGGGGGAGAGGGGGGGGGGGAAACAAAAACAAAAAAGAGAGGGGGGGGAACAAAAAACACATTACCTATGTTGGGTGGTAGTATCACCGGAGAGTTCCAATTTGAATTTTTCATGGGTAATACGTATTTCACAGGCAAATCTTGCTGCTCATCAGATCCAAATGATACAAACAGTTAATATTCAAAATAATCCCTATTATTATGATTATTATTATTATTTTGAATATTAACTGTTTGTATCATTTGGATCTGATGAGCAGCAAGATTTGCCTGTGAAATACGTATTACCCATAAAATTCTAGAATATCAAAAATTTTTTCTAGGTTATATTACTCTGGTAAATTAAATAAATTTAACATTGAGTTCTTCTCTATCAAAATTTACCTGACTTATATACCAAGAGTCTACGGCTATATTGTGTTGAATACACTGGTTCCCTTCTGATCACTGAGTTAAGCAACATCGAGCCTGGTCAGTACTTAAATGGGTGACCATTTGGGAATACCAGGTGCTGTAAACGTAAGGACCAAGATTGGTCCACCGGTCCTCCAGGTTTGGGGGTTGGGTGCAGAGCTAACAACCCTGCCCCATAAAAAACAGTTTGTTACAAAAACAGCAACTAAAAGTTGCTGCCCTATGCACCATCTGGGTGTGATGGATAAATGATGATGATGATGATATACCAAGTATTCTACATTTTATATATATATATATATATATATATATATATATATAGTGACGTAAATTAAGGAATATACATATGAGGAGGGTGTACATATGTATAGTATTATTATTCAGATGTTAATAAAGTGGTGCTCAATGTATGAACAGAGCTCTATTATATGTTTATATTAATAAATATATATATTATCTTATGTTTATGGCACAACTTGGAGTTTCATGCATTATGCAATCATCAGGTGCATATTTCAAACTAACAGTTTATTATATTTCAATTTAAATTCACTCAATGTTCATGGAAATTAAATATTATAAAGTTAATTTACTGCTTTTTTAATAACAAGATTAAGGATATTCTATTATCAAGTGTGTGGGGAGGGGAAGGGATCTGGGAGTACTGAAATCCAAGATGTTACCTTTAGCATAAAGATGGTATTTATAGAAAACTTTGGTATTTTAGAAAATACCAAATACTTTGAAAATTTTATTATTTCCTATTTTTTATGTTAATAATCTCTTTGCCTACTTATTGTGTGAACCAGTATGAAATAAAAAGCTTTTAAAAAAATTATGTATGACTGAATTTATGAAGCAATACATATTTGCAATATCAGCATGCACTTTTGCTAAAATTTTAATGAATGTAACATAAAATATCTGGTTTATCATAAAATATTCAATAACAAAAAGGTTGTCTGTTGGACAATTGTGTTTTACCATTAGAATCTATTGTGTTCAATATAAGGCTTTAACCTTTTTTGGCTATGCATGATTCAATGGCCTTATTTAAGCAAGTTTTCATCACATACGGATAAGGAAAGTTAATTCAGAATCCATGTGACCTTTTGAACCAATTTCATCAGTTACAAACACCTGTATTAAACAAATGTATTGTTATTTTTTTATTGTATTTTAAGCAAAAAGTAATATTTACTTTCAAAATCTTCATAAGTAATCATGAAATCAATTTTCTATAATGGATGCTTTATTTTTGGGAAATTTTTAATTAAATTTTGTCAGTAAACAGAAATCAAGGTGGAATTTCACAGTTGAATGGCAAGATTTAACTGTAGGTTCTATGCTAAGGGTTTCTTCACTTAAACTTTCTTATGGCTTAGTGTTTATTGGTCTTTGACAATTCAGTGTTAATTGTTATCTTGTCTTTTTAATTCCAGTTCTTTTATTGTCTTCTCTCCATACTGATTTCTTTTTATTATATTCTTTCACACTCAGTAACCGCTTGCATCTTAGTGGCTTTATTGCCTTGATTGGGGCAAAATGTTTAAAATAATAAAGGAATTAAGTTAATTTTAGATGATAAAAATTAAATCTAAATTCTTTTTATATATATTTTTTCTTTTTTGTTTCTTTCTTTTGCTTTGCTTTTCTTTTTCTTTCTCTTTCTCTTTTCTTCTTTCTCTTTTCTTCTTTCTCTTTTCTTTCTTCTTTCTCTTTTCTTTGATTTAAATGAAAAATACAAACAAGCTTAAGGATAATCAAATTATTTCAACATGTCAAAAACCTTTTATAAAAGACTTAGATTGCTACAATATCCTGTGTCTCGTCTACGAATACGTTCAGCTTCTGCTCCGATGAACTTAACTCACTGGTGCCCCCTATATATAAATTTACTTGAGCCACAAGATTAGCAACTAGGTCCCACCCTTTTACCGTGAAACCAATAAATTGTAAACGTAAATTCTACTCCAGCAGCTTCTTTTCTTGCACTTCCTGCCTGTGGAATTCCCTTCCATTTACTTGCTTCCCTGACAGCTACAATCTTCAAGAATTTAAATGTAAAGTCAATAGTCATCTCCTATCTCACTAACCTGCATCCTCTCTCTCATGCTTCCTTCTCTGTCCACTCCACTCTCATCAGTATTCTCATCCTTCTCTTACCCACTTCCTGACACCGCCTATAACCTGTCAGTCTTTCTCATAACTTTCCTTCTATGTAAACCCTGCAAAACTTGCTTGGGGCAGTATGATTATAAAGAAAAAAAAATTTGTTTTTGATGTCTATCAAGTTAAAAAGAAATAAATTAGCTATTATTTTAGGATTTCAGTGGACTAAAGTAATGTTCTTCTTTACAAATACTAGCAATATAGCCCGGCGTTGCCCGGGTGTAATGAAAGCTTTAAAAATAATCCATGGTCCTGAAGCACAGACTCTTTGGACGTTGGCACGAAAGACTAAAAAGCAATAGTTGTTTCCAGTTAAAGCGAAACTGTAGACTGAAAGAAAAATGAATGAATGTAAGTCAAATTTTGATTTCCTGGTATCGATTTTTATATATATATATATAATCGATTTTCTGCACTATTGTAAGACCTGCAACCTTGAAACTTCTGAATATCGTTTCTTATGTCTTTGAGTGTATCAAATTTGATTAAAATCGGACCACTCCTTCTATAATTCGATTTTTTTCGATTATCGATATTTATCGGAGGTACCTCGACACAAAACCTAGCTAAGAACACTCACAGACGCTTATAGTACAACTGTGTAAATTTTCAAGAAAATCGGTTCAGCCGTTTTGGAGTCTATAATTAACAGATATATACACACACACACACACACACACACACACACACAAAGCTCCATGTATGAATAAGTTTAGATTAGATATTTTAGGGGCATGCAAACTAAATATGAAAGGTGAACCTTCTGTACACTGTTAGTCTCACATGTTTTGAGTATTACAAAGCAACAGAAACAACCTTTTATTTATTTACTTATATATTGAATAACAAGTGTGAGAGGCTTTGAACGTTTTGTTAAAAGTGTATATTTATTGTTGTTGTGATACATGTTGTGATACTTTAAGTATCCATATTTGTGACGCTACACCCATTTTGAGTCTAAGATTGGCTCCCTTCAGGTGAATAAATTTGTGGCTTTATGTATCGAGTTCCTTTTATTTCTGAGGGCCAAATTGTTGTTTATAAATAAGTAGAAAAATAAAAAAAATAGATCAAATCAATAAAATAAGATAAAATAAATCAAATGTTGGCATGTTGAATGGTCTGTGTTTTCTCACATCAGCATGTGTATAAATGGATAAACAGAGAAATAAATAAATAGATGAATGAATCAAGTGCTGACCCCAATTTGAATTGATTTTGGTTTTGGGTTCCCTCATTAGTATGTTAAAATTATCTTCTAGGTGCCTTTCATTATCTAAAAGTCCTTTCATCGGTCAGTTGGTTGTTTTTATTGATTTGACAGTGTTTTGAATTTGGAGTGTGTATATTTTTGTGAGCATTTTTTATTTCCTCTTTGTTTTAGAATTGTTTTTTATGGATCATCTGGTTCTTTTTATTGTTTTGGGTTATCATTTGAATTTGGTGTGTGTATGCGTGTGTGTGTGTATATATATATATATATATATATATATATTGCAGAAGTGGAAACTGTTTTTAAAATTTTCTTCTCCACAGAGCTCAATCGTAATGAGAGCATAATATATTAGTCATCAACATATAAGCCTGTTTCTTTGTATCACAGCGAATCCGATTTCAGAAAATTTCAATATATAAATT
This sequence comes from Ascarosepion bandense, assembly GCA_037127315.1. NCBI lineage: Eukaryota > Metazoa > Mollusca > Cephalopoda > Sepiida > Sepiidae > Ascarosepion > Ascarosepion bandense. The sequence continues at coordinate 4,675,053 of JBBBDQ010001026.1, read as the reverse complement.
TTCTGAATTGAATGACCATCCAATTTTGGAAAATTTCAATTTTTTTATGTGTAATAAATATTGGCTCTTTAAACAAATAAATTTAATGACATTGAGCCCTCTGTGGATCGGTTTTAATATTAATAGGATCCATAGGGATTTACTTCCAAGCCATTTTTCTTTTCTGGTTTATAGCAAATGTATTAATATAAAGTGGGCGTGGAGGCTACTAACACTGAGCAACAACAGTCTATTTCAGGCCTGTAAATTGCATTCAAGCTTGAAACAAACCACTCCGTGTTGACCTCAGTGTTCACTTCTTTTACATTTCCTTTATATCTACATGTGCTCTATCTCTGAGATTGACCACTTTTATCCACAAATATAACTTAAAACTATATTTTGATTATATATATATATATATATATATATATATTATGCTTGACTGAATTTACAAACAATATTTTTTTTTTTTTAATCGTGTCACCCCAAGCAAGGCATTCCACTGCCACTACAGCGCAGGGGATTACATAGAGAGATTGAGTATAGGAAATGTCAGAAGGAGGGCGATAGACGACTTAGGATGTACATAGAGGGAGTTGGAGAGAGTGGGTGTGAGTTAGTGTGTTAGGAAGTGTCTATTGACCTTACATTTAAACTCCTGGAAGTTGTAGCCGTCGGGGAAGCAAGCATGCGGTAGGGAATTCCACAGGCGGGAAGTGCGAGAAAAGAAGCTGTTGGAGTAGAAATTGCGGTTACATTTCATCGGTTTCACTGTAAAACAGTGGGACCTCGTTGCCAATCTAGTATCTCTTGCAAATTCACATCTAGGGGGCACCAGTGATTTAAGTTCGTCAGAGCAGAAGCCATGAAAGTATTTATAGAAGAAGCATAGGGAAGCCACGTCACGCTGGTGAGAAAGTGACTGCAGGCGGTCAGCCAAGTCAGTATCAATCACATTAGGTTCTTCGCTGTATTTTGTCAAGAACCCTGAGGAGAATAGCAGGGGCACCAGACCAGAGGTGGCAGCAGTACTCAATACACGGGCGGATGGTAGATTTATATAAGTGCAGGATAGATTCAGACGGAAAGAATTTCCGGGCCCTGCACAGAGAGCCGACTTTCATTATATCTTCGTAATATCACTTCTTGGCCTTTTGGCTGAAATCAAAGCGTAGTGATCAGATAAGATTGGTTCTGTACCCAGTTACCGTGAAAGCAGGGGCTGGGTAATATTTGACCAATGGCTTTAATGTATGTGCTTGGGTTCCTCACATTAAAAAATGACTTTGTGTCACATCTTGCCCCAGTGGGAGTGTAGGGTAAATAAATATCTTCCCAATATCAGCATGCACTTATATTAAATATTCAGTTAATGTAATATTAAAATATGAATAGTCATAAAATCTAATCTAAACTAATTTATAAATGAAACTTTGTCTGTGTGTGTGTGTGTGTGTCTTCGTTACCTATAGACTTCAAAACAGTGGAACCGATTTTCTTGAAAATTTACACAGTTGTACTATAAGCGTCTGCGAGTGTTCTTAGCTAGGTTTTGTGTCGAGGTACCCCGATAAATATCGAAAATCAATAATCGAAAAAATCAGGTTGTAGAAGAAGTGGTTCGATTTTAATCAAATTTGATACAATCATAGACAAAGATATAAGAAACGATATTTGGAAGTTTCAAGGTTGCAGTTCTTACAATAGTGCAGAAAATCAATTATATATATATATATATATATATATATATATATATATATAAAAAGGCAAGATGTTTGTGTGTGTGTGTGTGTGTCTGTTTATCTGCCTGTATGTCTGTTGTTTTTTTTTCAACCCTTTTATTTTAGTTTTTGCTTCGGGTTTGGCTCTAAGTAGTTATAATTGTAGTTCTTAGTCTCAGCCATGATACCATTTACTCAGAGGACTTATTTAACCTTCAAAATTCAGTTTACAACAAAAAAAAATATTATTTAATATCGATACCAGGAAATCAAAATTTGACTTACATCCATCATTTTTTTTTCAGTCTACGGTTTCACTTTAACTGGAAACAACTATTGCTTTTTAGTCTTTCGTACCAACATCCAAAGAGTCTGAGCTCCAGGATTATGGATTAGTTTTAAAGCTTTCATTGCACCCGAGCAACGCCTGGCTATACTGCTAGTGTTCCATAAAAAGAGGGTTGTCTGTCATTTAATGCTGTTTATATGTTGGGAATACATATTTACATTGCAGTAAGCAGCTAGAAAACAAACTGTGAATTCAAACGTAATTTTCCCATTAGGAGGGAAACAATGAATCTGACATATTTTGTGCTTTGTCCCATCGCCAGTCATAATGCTCATGTTTCTTCCATTATTACTGCTGTTGTATCTTGTTTCAAGCTAAATCTCTTTCTGAGTCACTCTACGTGAAACCTGTCAGCCGGATGTGGATGTTGCAAAAGCAAAACTAAAAATAAAATAAATCTCTCTTCAAGAGCTCCCCAAATCATCCAATCTGACTCACAAAACAAATCCCCCTAAAAAAAAGAAAATGTAAAAAACAACTTAAAATGAGACAGACACAATTGTTGCTGCTAAAATAATGGCATGACAAAAAATGCTGAGTCATGATCCGCACTACGTGCTTTTAAGAATGCCGCTCATGACACTGTAGAATTGCAGGCAAGCCGCTAATGTTACTACCAGTGACATTGGTCAATCAACTCAATGATCCTGGGTATTATGGTAAACTGCATCCGGCAGCAAGGCCTCTGATTGAGAGTTTGTGAGGAGCATAGAGCCACCTCTTAATTGCTGTTGTTCATAGGTCCACCCTGACCTGGAGTGGTAGCAACTGTTAGGGTCCCAGCTATGGGTAAATAGTTAACTCTCAAACTGGGCTCAAAACACTATGAAAGTATAACAATAGACTCTCTATAGAAATATATACATAAAAATACAATTATAAAAAAATATACATTTTTCAAAAGAAAAATATTACCAATATATTTTTTAAGAAAAAACATTGCTATAATACGTAATTATTACCAGCAATACAGTTTCGAATACAAAACTAGAAGACATCTTCAGTTTTCTCAAATAAAAAAAAAGTTTTTTCATCAAAACTTGCTAAAACAACTTTCTCACTACTACCGAACATTAAAAGATTACCTTAAAACCCCACTTTTTGGCATTAAATAACCCACAGAGGTTGATGTGCCATTAAACAAAACTCAAACTCAATCAACCTAACACATATATTAACCCCAGGTCACTTTTTGGCAACAAAGCAACATTCTGATAAGCCCCTTTATCAGCAAGACAAATAAATTTATCTTAACATATCTTAACTCCTCATTGGCAGCACTTGTCCTGTTTGTTTTATCGTGCCACCATACTGATATATCCCTCCCCCGGAAAGGAATATCAGTGTAAAGGTCAGTGGAAGAATGGTACTTGACACAGGAAATAGATATAACTGATTTATTGTACAAATGTACAATTAACAATAAGATGCAGATAAGCAATCAACGAGTAGGAACGGAATAAACTATCTAATAGAGAATGCCTTCGCCTAAGACGTTTGGCCACCCTCGTACCGCTTGTCACCGTCCTTTATAGTCTAGAGCATCACATTCTCGGGGATGGCAGGATGTTCCACTATAACACATACACATATTTATAAGGCTACTTACTCTTTCTCTTGTTCTCTATGTGTAATATAACGGTCTGGCCCACCCAAGAAAGGCTGATACAAGCCGTGTTGTTTCCGGTCGGTGAAAAGTAACGGATGTCACTTTGACCCTATTTCCGGCAGATGCGGAAATAACTCAGAGGCAAACAGACAGGTGACTCTGAGAATTACGTAGGCGCGCGTGGGCGTCGCGTTATCAAGGCAAAGCCGGAAGAAACAAGTCCCGGTTTTGGAAGATATATAAAGACCGCGAAAACACGGATTCGCCGGGCAGTCAGAAGAAGTGAGAGCAGAAGTAGCAGCAGAACCACAGAACACGAAGGAAGGCAGTTCACAGCTGCCCCCAATAGCATGCTGCTATTGTGGGGTACGCAACCCGTCAACTCTTAGAAGCGCGCTCTCACTCTCTGTTCACTAGGCTACACGGTTCATTGTCATTAATAAAAATATCACTTGATATATTTTTATATACAGACGTGTTTGTTGTTTATTGATATATAACATATGTGCTATATTCCCTCCAGAGGTAGATGATCATGGCTCTCCATAACTTCCTGTCCTTTGCAGCTCTAAATAAATTTTATCTTTTCATTATTCCTAAACCCTGTTCTACCATTCAGTTTCTCAACCTATGGATGTTATGTGTTGTTTTCCTCTGTCCCTCTTTCTCTCAATTTTTCAAGCCTTCTTTCTCATGTGCTCCAGAAATATGAACTGTCTCTTCCTGATGTTAAATATAGGTTTCCCTTTCATTTGCATTTTCTATAAAACCTTATTGCTCACATGTTCGCTCCATGGTATCATCAAGAATAGAAGGAAAATTCTGCTTGAGTGAGAACATGGCTAATGGGATTTGTAGAACTTCTTTGTCTAGAGAATCGGAGCAAATGAACTGCTTTGACTTCTGAAAGAGAGAACCTGGTTAGGTACTCTAAAATAAAAAACCCCAAACCGTCAAGATTTTTGTTTTTTTACTTGATATTTTTACAGTCTTTTTTTTTTTAAAATCTTTGGCCATCCACACTTCAGTTACATTCACAAGTTTAAGCAGGTTTTTGTCATGTATATATGTAAAGAAAGCCAATTCAATATCCTTGTGACCTTTCTACCTAAGTTCAGAAGTAGCAAATACCTTTTATATAAAAATGTTATTTTCGACTATATTTTAAACAAGAAGTGATATGTTCATTAAAAATCTATTGTTGGAATAGTAATCTTGAAATAGTAATCTTGAAATTTAATGTTTTCTCAGATGGATATTTTTTCAATAAGTTTTTCTTTTTTTAATTTCTCAGAATCTGATATTTTCTACTTTTTCTTGAGAAATATTTAAATACACTTTAAATTTTTCTGCCTGAAGACATCAAGGTGCAATTCAAGTTAATTTCGGGTGACAAAAATTGTTATGAAAGCTTCAAAGAAAATACTTCAATTATTGCAACATGTTTTAAAATTCGATAATTTTTTTGAATAAAAACTCTGTGATATTAGATATACATATATTTTGGGAGCGTATATGCCAAATATGAAAGGTTGATCTGCTCTATACTACTTATGCATAAACAAAAAGTCATGTATAGTTTTATGACATTTATCACAATATAAATGATAATTTTATTTAATTATATAGTATTTGTGATAATGTTTAGCACCACGGTTATTGTTTTTCAGTGGTTTTATTAATAAAATGTATTTTGGCAAGCAAGTTTCTGATTGTAAAGTACTCAATATCAGGATGGAGATAGAGCATTGATAAGTACAAAGCGTTTGTCACTTAATCTGAGCAGGTCGTGCTGACTTTAAAATTTCGTCGGGACATGATATATCAAGAAAAATTAAGGCAGACACGTTATTTCATGGTAAATCGGAAGTATGGGAATATTTCAGGCGAGCCATCATCAGCTTCCGTCTCTATGTATATGGTGGATGGGTAAGTTTTAAAAGCTATCACAATGCGTTTAGTAAAATAAAGGAAGGTAAATAAGGTGTTGAGTATTACCTATTTATTATTCATTAATATTTCGAGATCAAATTCTCATCTTCAGAATGATAGGAGAGCGAACATGAAATTAAGCTCTCCTCTCATTCTGAAGATGAGACTATGATCTCGAAACATTAATGATTAATAAAAAGGTAATACCCAATACCTTCTTTCAATCAGTTAAGTGCTACACGTGAAACACGCTTGGGCGATCATGTCTCAGAAGAGACATGACTGATTGAGCAGAAGATTATCCCACAGTAGGTTGCCATTGCTTTCTGAGGTAGACTGGTTGCCAGCCAAGGCTATAGAACCCAATCAGCGGATGTGCGTTGTGGTGCAGTGGATATTTTACCTTCTTTACTTTCCTTTATTTTACCAAACGCTTTGTGATAGCCTTCAAAACCTACCCATACACCTAATATACACAATGCGTGAAGCAAATTACAAAACTCTTATATATATATATATATATATATATATATATATTAATCATCCACATACAAGCCTGTTACACTGTATCACAGCTCATCAGTGTGGCTAGACACATCCACTTATTTCTGGCTGGGATTGAAACTTGACCGATTTGGTGTCAGTCGAAGTCACTACCCACTAAGCCATAGGAGCATAGAATCAGAGAAAGGAAATTTTAACGTGTTGTATATAAGCAGTGTATACACACACCAGTCACGAAAAGAACTTGGTTCATTTCTGAAGAGTCACAAGTGTGTGTGTGTATATGTATGTAAAGATTTTGTGAGGGCAGTAGAACACTTCATTACTGCCATGAATAGATAAAAATATTTATTATTACCACTTATGCTTATAATATTTAAAAATATCTGTATTCAATATTTAAAGCCCTCACTGTGTAAACAGAAGGAGCATATATTTGGCCTCCTATTTCCATTTAAGAATATTTTTTTAAAATGTTGCCATCACAAGCAGTATGGTTTCTGCTTCACCAGGTCTACTGCTGACATGCTAACGACTATCACCAAGTATGTATACCAGGCTCTCGACAAGAATGGCGAGGCCCGAACCGTTGCCTTGGATATCTCTAAAGCGTTCGACAGAGTTTGGCATGCTGGTCTTTTACACAAACTGCGAAGCTATGGTATAACTGGACATTTGTTTAACCTAATCCAGTCTTTCCTCTCTAACCGCACATTGAAGGCAGCAATTTCTACTCCAACAGCTTCTTTTCTTGCATTTCCCGACTGTGGAATTCCCTTCCACAAAACTGCTTCCCTGATGGCTACAATCTCCAGGAGTTTAAATGTAAGGTCAATAGACACCTCCTAACATAATAACCTGCTCCCATTCTATCAAACACTCTTCCCATCTGCCCAACCCTCAGCCTTACCCATCTATCACCCTCCTTCTGATATTTCCTATATCTAACCACTCTTTCTCTTTACCTTCCCCTATATATCCCTTTGCGCAATAGTGGCAGTGGAATGCCTTGCTTGGGGTGAAATGATTAAAAAAAAAAAAATGAGTAGTATTTATAAATATTTTTGTCTATTCATGGCAGTAATATACAGTACTGTGCAAAAGTATTAGGACAAGAACTATTTTATGAGGCATATTGACAGAAAATAAACAATTTAATTAAAGTAATTTATTTGATTTACTGAACAAATGTTTTAACAAGAAAAAATACTTAGGAAATAAATTTAATATTTAGTATAATAGCCTTTTACTTTGATCACAGCCTTCATTCTGTCAGGCATTAACATCACAAGCTTCTTCAATGTATCTAATGGTATCTCTTGCCAAGCAGCTTGTATTTGTTCCCAAAATATGTCTTGCGAAGTAACATTAGATTTATCAATTCAAGAGGGGGGAATAAGATAAAAGTCAGTCATAACCAAGGATAATAGAATAATGAGTAGTTCCAAAATAACTTGCCCAAGAGAAAATAGGAAAAATTAAATATAACTTCTTTTTAATATATTTCTTTTACACCTAGTTTAAAATAATCGATATTAGGAATTAACTTGGCTTTTCACCCTGTATTTGAATTTCAGTGAGATTTTGAAATCACCCCTGTCCTAATACTTTTGCACATTACCGGTAGTGTGCAAAAGTGTTAGGACGGGGGTGATTTTAAACTTTATTTTGATGCCTCATAAAAGATAAAATAGTTCTTGTCCTAATACTTTTGCACAGTATTATTATTATATATATATATATATATATATATATGTAGCTTCCCTGTGCCTCTTCTACAAGTACTTTCATGGCTTCTGCTCCGATGAGCTTAGATCACTGGTGCCGCCTAAGCACGAATTTACATGAGATACTAGATTAGCAACTAGGTCCCACCCTTTTACAGTTAAACAAATAAGATGTAACCGTAAATTCTACTCCAACAGCTTCTTTTCTCGCGCTTCCCGCCTGTGGAACTCCCTTCCACAAGTCTGCTTTCCCGACAGTTACAATCTCCAGGTGTTTAAATGTAGGCTCAATAGACACCTTTTATCACACTAACTCCCAACTATTCTCACAACACTCTCATCTACCCAACCCTCATTCTCGGTATCCTCACCCGCCTATCACCCACCCTCTGTTATTTCCTATATTTAATCAGCCTTTCTCCACTCTACGTAGCCCCCTGCACAGTAGTGGCAGTGACATGCCTTGCTCGGGGTGAAACGCTTATAAAAAAAAAAAAAAATATATATATATATATATGGCGGATTACTCATTTCTGAACACTTACCTGCTAGAATGGATACTTAGTTTCTGTTGCAGGTGCCTGCTCAGGCAGTTTTGGGTTCAACACCCACAGTGCCAACCTGTACTTTACACTGCAATGGAATCAAAAACAAATGCAGGTAGGCTAAAGAGGAATGGCTCAATTAAATATGTGCAGAGAATAGAATGAGTATCACAGATAAAGCAAATAAGTATTAAAAAAAAAAACCTAACAAAATAAACGCCTGTTCATCAACAAAATGCATAAAATCCAAAGATGGGGCATTGCTAATAGACACAGGATGTGCGTCGTGGTGCATTGGATATCGGCTCGGAACGAGAAACCGGGGAGCTGAGTTCGAATTCCATCTGAATCCACTGTATTCACATACGCGCAAATACCCTTGGGAAAGGTATTAATCCGTCTCTTCCTTCCAGTTATGGTTTAAATAGCAGGACAGATTGGGTTCTATAGCCTTGGTCGGCAACCAGTCTACCGCAGAAAGCAATGGCAACCTACTGCGGGATAATCTTCTGCCCAGTCAGTCATGTCTCTTTCGAGACATGATCGCCCAAGCATGTATCACGTATGGCACCTAAACTGACTGAATGAAGGCGTTGGAGAACATGTAAAAAGAGTGACCAGCAAAGTACAGAAATATAGAAGGGACCGGACCTATTTAAATCTGAAGTGAAATCAGCACTGACCAAATTGAAGAGAAACAATGTTTATCTCTTTCATTATCTTTACTTTTTTCTATCTCCTTTCTCTCTCTCTCTCTTTACCCTGATCGTTGTCATTTATTTCTTGTAGGTTTCTTTATTTTTTTTATATATTATCACAGATTCTCTTTTACTATCACTCACTTCTAAGAAAAAATTGAAAACCTATACATGCAAACTTTTCCAACATACATATTTTATAAGGAATAAGTGCCAACCTCAATTAGAAGGCAAAGTGGTCACATTACAAAAAAAAAAAAAAAAACCCAACACAGACTGCAATAACTGATTTTTTTTTAAGCCTCCACCAGTGTGAATAAATAATTTTTATTTCTTTTGTTAACCTTTGTAAATACGTTTTTAATGTTAAAAAAAATAATTATGCTGAATAATTTTTTTCAAAGTTAGACCATCTTATGTTCGCATTTTTTTTTTTTTTTTTATAAGCGTTTCACCCCGAGCAAGGCATGTCACTGCCACTACTGCGCAGGGGGCTACGTAGAGTGGAGAAAGGATGATTAAATATAGGAAATGTCAGAGGGTGGGTGATAGGCGGGTATTACCAGATTACATGGTAAAATACTAAAATATGTACATTCTGGAGAGTGAAATATACGATCGTTGGGAAGATAGGTTACGAGTTTTTAGTGAGCGACCACCTGTCGTATGCGACCAGTTTTGTGGCAATAGAGGTGGTCGCATACAACAGGTTCCACTGTATTGATTTTCTAAGTATTGGTTAGATGTGGTACAAGACCAAAAGTATTGGATACCCAGTGAGGATCACTCATTACTCAGTTATAACAGGTTTACTAGCGAGACAAGCTTGCTAACCATTATCCCATGTTGGAGTGCCCCTCTTCTTTCACAATATAATCACTTTTAGACCCACTGGAATGACAGGGTGTAATCGATTTCTATTTTTTCCTCAGATTAGGTGTTCCCAGGTCCACCCTGACCCGGAGTGGTAGCAAACACCTGTTAGGATCCCAGCTATGAGCAAATAGTTAACCCCTAAACTGGGGTCAAAACACTATGCAAGTATAAAAATAAACTTTTATAGAAATATATACATAAAAATAGACATTTATAGAAAAATTTACATTTTGGAAGGAAATATATTACCAGCAATAAATTTTTGAAGGAAAACAATTTACCAGCAATACATTTTTGAATACAAAAAACTAGAAGATATCTTCAGTTTTCTAAAATTAAAAAAAAATTTTTCATCAAAATCTGACTAAATCAACCTTCTCACTATAACCAAACATTAAAAAAACACCTTAAGACCCCCACCTTTTTGGCATTAAATAACTCACAGAGTTTGATATGCCATAAAACAAAACTCATAACCCTCAGATTAGGTTATTTGCATCATCCATGATTTATCATGCCCAGTCACTATTGCCTAAGTTGTCTTACAGCTGTGATCTGCAATGAACATCAAGGAAGCTTATGAAAATTGTAACACTGCACAAACACACTGGCAAGCCTTACAGAGAGATTGTAGAGATTGTTGTTGTCAGCCTTTAAACTGTCAGTCATGTCATCAAGGCAAAGAAACAAACTGGATCCATCGATCCAAAACGAAAAGGAAAATGCGGTCGGAAAAGTAAAACTAGGCCAAGAGACGACGTATACGTGATCAGAGAAAGTGTGAAAGATCCTAGGAAGACATTTTTCATTTTGTTTCAATTAATTTGCACAAGAGTGTATGTTAATATTTTGGCTTTGTAGCAATTTGCGGTGTTGGGTGAAACTAACCTTGCAACACACTACTCTATATTGAATTTCGTTTTCTCCTATACTAAATTTGTTCTAAGAAATTTATTCACTGAGGAATTGAAAGCAGTTGCTAATTCCACATCCTGATTTTTTTTTTATAATGGATTCATGGTAGATGCCATAGCTACATTAATTCCAATTCTATGATCATTGCCTGCGATGGATGTTAGTCAAAGAAACAAACTGGATCCATCAATCCAAAACAAAAAGGAAAATGCAGTCGGAAGAGAAAACCAATGCCAAGTGTTGATGTATACAGGATCAGGGAAAGTGTGAAAGATCCTAGGAAGACGTTATTCGTTTTGTTTCAGTTTGCATAAGAATGTAGCTGACCCGATCTTATATAGTATTTGGGAGTGAGTGCATGACAAACAGTTTTATTTATTTATTTTTTAACTAGGCCAGTTTGCTCAAGCCCCTGTGTGTCACAAGCAGTGTTTTGGGGGGGGGACCTTTGAAACTGATTAGTATGAGATGGTGACGACATAGAAATAAACAAAATAAGATTTTCTTGATTAAAATTTGCTCTAATGCTATCATTTTGCTAACTGTATTTTTTTTTTAGTTTCCTATTAAATAAATACACACCATTACTGTTAGAGTGGACTACAAATGCTAAAAGATTCTTTTAGAAAGAGATAGGCGTATCCACCTATTTGAATGTTGAAAATTATGCCAATCAAATTAAGCCAATCTCTCTACATTGTAAATATTGTTGTGCCTGTTATTTGAATTTGGGCAGGTGGAGGTTAATAAATTAAGCTAATATTCAGAATTCATTTCAGAAATAGCATATTCACTGCCTGCGTATATAATTTTAATTATATAATATATATTTTTATTACTTAAACGATTTTTTCAGTGGATACTGTATTTGAGTAGACACTCCATTTTTATTTATTAATAGTTGTCTACTATACTGAATATTTGAGAAATGAGTAGATGAAAAATAAATATGCTGTTTAATAAATAAAAACTACTCAAATAAGGGTATTAATTGAAAATAACATTTAAGGTGATAAAATCTGTCAGATTAATGAATAAAAAAAACATCCATATATTATATATATATATATATATATCATGCACACAATTTAACTATCTTTTTTTTTTTTTTTTGTTATTTACTTGTTTAATTTTATTCTCACCTTTTCTTTCTTAGTTGCTTTTCCATTTTCCTTCTTCCCTGTCTGTCTCTCTCCATTCCCTTGTCGTTCTTCCCCATGTTTCTCTTCGTTTCTTGCTGTTCTTCCCCGCCCTTTTTCTCAGTTCTTTTGTTGTTCTTCCCCATCTCCGTTCCCTTGCCGGTCTTTTCCCCCCGTCTCTCCCCGTTCCCTTGCCGGTCTTTTCCCCCCCGCCTCTCCCCGTTCCCTTGCCAGGTTCCCTTTACCCCCCTGTTCCCTTGCCGGTCTTTACCCCCCTGTTCCCTTGCCGGTCTTTACCCCCCTGTTCCCTTGCCGGTCTTTACCCCCCTGTTTCCCTTGCCGGTCTTTACCCCCCTGTTTCCTTGCCGGTCTTCACACCCCCGTTTCCTTGCCGTTCCTTCCCAACGTTTCTCTCCGGTTCCCTTGCAGTTCCCCCCGTCTCTCCCCCCATTCCCTTGCCGTTCTTCCCCCACTCTCTCCCCGTTCCCTTGGTGTTCTTTCTCTCTCTCCCCCCCCCCGTTCCCTTGTCGTTCTTCTCTCTCTTTCTCTCTTTGTTTTTTCTTTTTCGTTTTTGTTTTTACCCTGCCAATGTTTTCCTTCATCACCCCTTTTCATTGTCTTCATTGTTGTTTTTCCTCTCTTGTTTTTCCTCTTTTTTTTTTTTTTTTTACTTACCTCTTCTTTCACCCATTCAGGAAAAGGAACCTGACCTGACCTTGTCAGACCCATGTACCTACAGTCTGTTCCAATCGATTGATGTAATAGTTTTTTTCTTATCTCTCTCTCAATCTATTTATCATAAATTAACCTAGAACCAAAACAGTATTGGAATAAATTAACCAAAAATTTGCAAATACCATCATATATATATATATATATATATATATATATATATATATATAATAAATTTTACATGTCAATTTCCTTTCTAAATTATTCTGAATTTTAATTCAATCCTTTGTATATACAATCGCTGCATAATTTCAAGCCTCACACCAAACAAACATTGACTCACTCACTGAATTAGTTATAAGCAGACTGGGTTGGGTTTTAAGGGCTATTGATACAAGAACAAGCTCAAGTAGAGATCTGTTTACCGGCACACATACACCAGAAATTGAACGAAAGCTGGCAGGCTTTTTCCTTTCACTCCCCATTTCCAGTTCTTTCTTTTATTTTTAATTTTATGTTCATAATTTCTACATGTTGGTTACTGGGTTTGGACAGGCGTTGAGTTAAAGTGGGCATCCTGACCCAGAGTTTTCAGTTGCAGTAGTAGTTGTAGTTCTAAAGCCATGTGACACCAGAAATAACATGAATTCTTAGTTATAAATCTTCAATTAAGTGGGACATTCTGTCCATCTGTATCCATTCTCTCCCTATTGTCTCACTCTACCGCTCTTTCTCTGTCTTTCTATTTGTGTACACACACACACACACACACACACACACACACACACCATCCTGTCTTCATTTATTTATATATCTACTAGTGGAACCTGTGGAATTTCCACAGAAGGATAATTATGATTTCCTGGAAAAATTTTACTTTGTCATACTACAAATGAATGTCTTAATAAATAAAATAAATTAATAAAATTTTAAAAGAATTGTTTTTATTTTTTATTATTATTAAATAATTTAATAATGTATATAAATTTTTTTAAATATTTAAAAAATCTTCGAAGAATTGATTGCGAGTAAACTTTTTAGTTAAGAATTGATGATTATCTAAAATTGAAAAGTTTAATAAAAGTCGTTTTATTATTAATCGAAAAATTCTTTTTCTTCAGAGTATAATGTCCATAATAGTTATTTATTCCAACAATTAAAAGCTTATCAAATTAAAATTATATCAGAGTTTTATTACACTTTTTATTTTACTCTTCGGAGAAGATTTTCGGATAATGATTGCAAACTTAAAATAAAAAAAAAAATAGATGATTTATATTCCCCAGTGAGTCCTGCGTTGAACAAATAAAACAAAAGTTAGCCATCAATATAAGATTTATTAAGATTTCATGGATTTATGTGGAGCGGGGGTGGTAACAGGTAAAAAAAAATATTTTTATCAAGATTTTTAAAAAATAATTTCAAAAAATAATTTAATTCAGTTGTGAATGAGTACTGATAGTTTTATTAAAATTCAACAATTTTGATTTTTGCGAAAATTTTTAAATTAATGTGTTTGTCACCAAAAAAAGTGGGTGATGCAATCATTACATTTCCATTGTAAAACAGTAGTAATGTTTTTTTAGCCGCTAAATCAAATCAAATCAAAACAAAACTTTCTGACAAAATTTTGAAAATGTTAGAAGGGATTAAAAATGTTAAAAAATAACTAGAGGCTCTTGTGTCCATTGTAAACAGAAAAGACCAACTGGGTAATAGCCAAGGGTAAGGAAGGAACAAGCAGAATTATTATGTAATTTTTCTATCATTCTCAAAGTTTGAACATTATTATCATAGTGGATACTTGTATTTGAAATAGATGCCCTATTTTTACTCTTATTTTAAACACTGTATTTTACATATATCAGCCTGTATATTCAAGAATCTTAAAGAAAATATACTCTTTGTCAGGAACCTGTCTACCCCTTTGTATGTGCGTTGTGGTACAGTGGATATCGGCTCGGAACGAGAAACCGGGGAGCCGAGTTCGAATTCCAGTTGAATCCATTGTATTCACTTATGCGCAAATACCCTTGAGAAAGGTATTAATCCATCTCTTCCTTCCAGTTATGGGTTAAATAGCAGGACAGATTGGGTTCTATAGCCTTGGTCGGCAACCAGTCTACCACAGAAAGCAATGGCAACCTACTGCGGGATAATCTTCTGCCCAGTCAGTCATGTCTCTTTCAAGACATGATCGAGATCTGATTGCCCAAGCATGAATCACGTATGGCACTTAACTGACTGACTGACCCCTTTGTAGATTGGAAACCCCATTTGGTCTGCTGTGCTTTTGCTGCTTGGTTATGTTCTCTCTTTAATATATATGTATATATAAAAGAGGGAATATAACTGAGCGGTAAAAGAGGGAACATAACAAGCTATTTTTTTTTTTTTTTTAATCATATCACCCCAAGCAAGGTGATAATGCCACTGATGTGCAGGGGGCTACGTAAGGGTAAAAAGAATGGAAAAGAGAAAGCCGGAAACCACATCCTAAACAGGAAACAAGGGATGATCCTCTTCACCTGTTCAATAGATGTGGGTGGAGTGTGAACCGGGTATATTAGTGAAAGAGAAATTTTCCTTTGTCTTAAAAGTGATGGAAGAAAAAAAGGATCTTAATGAAATCAGCTAGATTATATATACCCCCCACCACCAAAAAAAATTATATTTAAAATTCTCAGCCTCCCTCATTTGTGTATATGTGCAGTTGCACCGACATAAGAAATGTAGTTTGAATTCCTTAAAAACAAAATGTGTCACACATTTTTCTCTCTCTCTCATATATTAAAACAGAAATAGGGGTTGTTTCTAATGAGAGAAATTCGTATAGAAGAAAAAGCCCAAGAAGCCATGAACATTTTGTTTAAAGCGTAGATCTATTGTCATCATTATTATAATTATTACTTGTGTTCATAGCTTCTCATATTATCTCATCTAAATTTATTTATAAATGGAACTTTGTCTCTGTGTGTGTGTCCATTACCTATAGACTCCGAAACGGCTGAACCGATTTTCTTGAAAATTTACACAGTTGTACTATAAGCGTCTGCGAGTGTTCTTAGCTAGGTTTTGTGTTGAAGTACCCCCGATAAATATCGATAATCAAAAAAATTGGTTTATAGAAGGAGTGGTCCAATTTTAATCAAATTTGATACAATCATAGACAAAGACATAAGAAACGATATTCAGAAGTTTCAAGGTTGCAGTTCTTACAATAGTGCAGAAAATCAATAATATATATATATAAAGGCAAGATGTTTGTGTGTCTGTTTATCTGTCTGTATGTCCTTTATAAAATCCACAATTTTTATCCGATTCTCACCAAACTTCACAGAAATATTCTTTAGCCTGAGCTCCAGGACCATGGATTAGTTTTAAAGCTTTCATTACACCTGAGCAACGGCGGGCTATACTGCTAGTTTCTTATATATATATATATATATATATATATATATATATATATATATATATAAATTATTTATTATTATATTAGAACATGTGCAAACTACAAACTACTACAAAATAGTACTTTTTGTTTCGATATTGAAAGAACAATGTCTCATCAGGTAATTAACATATATAGTATTCATTGCTCTATTTTTATATTGATCACTGTTTTAAATGATTTGAACGTTGCAATTATATTGTTCATTTTTATTCATTTGGAGATATATATATTTGCATTTGTAAATGAGTAACTTTCATAACCTAGGTTTTAAAATTTCCTATCTTCAAGCGATTTACAGTAACTGATTTTCTAACATTTTTTAATTTTTCTTTGTGGTTCTATGGATAAAAGTTATTTTGGCAAGCAGATTATTTATTATAAAGTGCTTGATATCAGGTGGGGATAGAGCATTAATAGTTTTAGTGCAAAGAATTTGTCACTTTAACTGAACAGGTTCACTTTCATGACTATACCAGTATGATGTCTTCACTCATCAGGCAAGAAACCCATCATAAAGTGACAAATTCATTGCTTTAAATACACATACATACATACATACATACATATATATATATATATATATATATATATACACACACACACATATCTATCTATATATATATATATATAAATAAACTGCATCTAGAGATAATATGCAAGTTATGAATTGGTATAAAGAGTTGCATCTTTTATGTTAAGTCCTATTATGATGTTGTTTAGATTCTACTCAATATTATTAACTTAGATATATAGTGATAGAGAAAACTATTGTTTTTGGTTGAAAAAAATTTTACTAAGTTAACAAGACAGACTAATTTGACTGTTAGTAGTTTATTTGCAACTATTTATTTTGATACCTTTACATTATTATACTTTGTAAAATTAATGTAAAAAAATATGAAAAGATTTTAGAACAAATTCGTCAATTTCTTAAAGGAAAAAAACCAAAAAAAACATTTTGTTTTCAAAATAAAAGATATATTAACAAAAAATAATAACCTCCTCCTAAAATTTATAACACAAATGCTCCTTTCTTTTCAATAACTCTTAGCAGCCTATTGTCAACATCTGATGTTAAATTTGCAATTTTAGCGGCTGGTAAGTTGTTTGCAGCAACTTTAACTGCTTCCCAGGGGTCACCCTTGCTGTTGAATTGCCTTCCATTAGAATAAATATCCCTCTTGAGGATGCTCCACAAGTTCTCAATAGGATTCAAGTCACAGCTATTTGAAGGCCAGTCCATAAGAGAATCTTTGACAAATCCCTTTTCTTTCAACCAGGATTTAGTAAACTTTTATGCATGACTTGGTGTGTTGTCTTGCATAAAGATCATAGATCTATGTTTGGCTAAAGACTGGTTGTCAAGCCATTCAAAGAAATATTGCTCTAGAAAATAACAGTAACTTTAGGAATTCATTTTAACCCCGTCTTTCACTTTAAATGGACCCACGAGCTCATTACCAATAATCCCAGCCCATATCATGATCCCACCGCCTTGTTGGCATTTAAAAAATTTTCTTGAGTCATGTTGCTTGCAAAACCGTCCTCGAGGCCATTTATCGGGCCTATCGAGGGTGATCCTTGATTCGTCTGTAAAAAGCATTTTACTGAAATCAGTTTTCATGTATTTTTTTGCCCACTGCAATCTTCTTAGGTTTTTTTTTTTTTTTTTTTTGTTAAAATGGGTTTCTTTATTTGATTTTTTACATCAGCAAATTCTTTAATGCTTTACACCTTGTTTCCCTTGACACCATAGGAGCTCCAGCCGCCTCAAATATGAACGCACCTGACGCATTTGGGTTTATTATTAATTCTCTTCGGATATGTGATAGATCTCGCTTTGTTAAATTCCTGAATTCAGACTGAGACTTTTGTCCTTGGTTGAATTCCCATTTGACATAATTTCTTCATTGTTCGATGATCCCATTTCAAATCCTTAGAAATTTGAAGCGAAGACTTTCCTTTGCTAATTTCTTTGATTCGATAGTTCTTTTTATTCATTGTTTGTTGTTTTTTACGAGCCATAATACTAAATTCTAGTTCTTGCAAATAATCTCTTTACACTGAAAATTGCTGTAATTACTGAATAAATACTAAATATCAATCTGAAATTGATTATTGGTACTTTCGTTATACATAATAGTACAAATTATTTCAATGGATAACACATATCTATGAATTTTACATAAAGTATTTGACAATACTGCTTTTGCATATAATCTCCAGATGCAGTTCATATATATATATATATATATATATATATATTTTTTAATCATATCACCCCAAGCAAGGCGAAAACGCCACTGATGCGCAGGGGACTACGTGAGAGTGAAAAGATTGGAAAAGAGAAAACCAGAAACCACATCCAAAACAGGAAACAAGGGATGAGCCTCTTCACCTGTTCAAAAGACGTGGGTGGAGTGTGAACCGGGCGATAGTTTAGTCTATCTACTCCAATTATATATATAACAATTATAAGAGAAAGATGTATGATAAAGTCAAAAGTTTCTGCGTGAAGCGTTTAGGGTCCAATGAAGTCTTAAAAGATAAAATGTAGACACACAAATTTTTCCACTATATATATCTAAATGAATAAGGAACAAAGAAAATATTTGCAACGTTCAAAACATTAATTTAAAACAGTGCTCAATATAGAAATAGAGCAATGAATATTTATTATAAATTTTACTTTGGAACATATACAAATTACAATTTACTACAGTAGTAGATTGTAGTTTGTACATGTACTAAAGTATAATTTATATATATATATATATATATATATATATATAAAGAACAAAATGTTCACCACTTACTCACTACTCAGATTTCAACTATATCAGGCATATATATATATATATATATATATATATATAGTTTAATTGAAAAAGAAAAATAGTGAATCAATTAAAAACAAGACCACTCCCACAATATCACACCATATTCTATATAAACAAGAATAAATCAGGAACTAATGACAAACACTCCTGATGAGTGAGGACTTTGAAGTCAGCATGAATCTGCTCTATGAAAAAACGTGATTTTATTAGGTGTGGATTGTTTGGACTTAATAAAATCACATTTAAATCTGGTCATAATTGCATTCAAACCTATGGTTCTGTTAACATTTCGAGCTCTCACATGGTGTGACATCATAGAACCGCATCACAAATTTATGAACAACATTTGATATTTGGTAACTGTTATCATTGCTTAGCAAAGTTTTATGTCAACACAAGATAAAATCGTCGTTGATGGCGGATGTTTTTATGTTAACGTCCTTGTAACCACTCTGAAGATGGTTCCTGTGTGCTGAAAGCTCAGAACCAACTTATAAAAAACATTATCCAAATGTTGGAGAATTTTTGTCTTTATTTTCACCTGAAATTAAGGCCAAAATACGATGTTTAGAACAACTCATGATTAAACATAATAGACATTCATTGTCTCTTATATTTAACAGTATATGTTTAGAAAATTATCTGCTGCCTCGATACACACACATATATATATATATATATATAATGCTAGTGTGTGTTTGCTTGTAGTGTGTAAAATTTCTCATAGAGAGAATATGAAGAAAAACAAAAAAAGCTTAGCTGAGAGGCATTATCAATGGCAAATGAAAGGATTTTAATTATCAGTCCTTTTAAATTTTTAAAAAACCGATAACATTTTGCCCTTGTTAGTTAAGTGCTGTATGTGACACACGCTTTGGGCATTCATGTCTCTAAAGAGACATGACTGACTCAGCAGAAGATTATCCTGAAGTAGGTTGACATTGCTTTCAGCAGTAGACTGGTTACCAGCCAAGGCTATAGAACCCAGTCTGTTCTATTATTTATCCATAACTGGAGGGAAGAGGTGGATTCATATCTTTCCCACGAGTATTTGTGCATAAGTGAATGCAAGGAATTCAACTGGAATTTGAATTCTGCACTCTAATTTGTCGTTTCAAGTTGATATCCACTGCACCACTGCACATCCTGTATATAAATACTCGTTACAAAATATAGTATATAATATAATATAAAATCTTTGCATTTGCCTTGATAATGTCTCTCAGATGATGAAACATTTTGCTTGTGATAAGGTTTCCTTTAGTAATTATTGTTTTATTTTATTTTTTTAATCATTTCACCTTGAGCAAGGCAGAAATGCCACTGATGAGCTGGGGGCTACATAACTGTAAAAAGATTAATTAGAAAAGAGTGAGGAGTATAAACTAGTTAGAAAGGAGCAATAGAAAGCTGAGAATGCAGATGCGATGACAGATACATAGGTGGAGAGAAAGGGAAGGATATACCACTATCTTGTTAGGATTGGCTTCGCTTTGCAGAATAAATAAATAAATAAATAAAGAGAACTTCAAAACAGTAAAGCTAATTTTTTTTCCAAATGGAGCATAAATGCTGAAAAAGATTAGTAAAAAATTAAAATACATAAATAAGAAACGATTACACATACCACACAGGATTAACCCAGGAAATTTGAATTAAGAAATTTATATCTTCAACTCTTGCCTTTTCCCAAAAATTAAGGTCTAGTGCGACACAGAGATCCGAAGGCAAATTGGCATGGCAAAGGACGCATTCCAGAAGCCGAGTAAAGTACTAAGACACAGGAAAATTTCACTAGAAACAAAGAAAAGAGTGCTAGATTGCTATGTGATGTCAGTTCTTCAATACAGTAGTAAATGTTAGACAATATCATCGAAGATGAGGAAAAAACTTGAAGTAGTGGAAATGTTGTTCTACAGAAGGATGCTGCAGATATCATGGACCAAGCATGTGAGCAATGATGAGGTTTTGGAAAAGATGTAAACGAAAAGTAAATTAATAGCGAGCATCAGGAAGAGACGACTGAAGTTCCTGGGACATGTAATGAGGAAGAAGGGCTTGGATAACCTGATACTGACAGGCCAGATAGAAGGAAAAAGAGACAGAGGAAGGCAGCAGAAAACATTATTTGAAGGGCCTGATCGGGTGGATGAGGGAACAGGGGTTGCGAGGTGTAACAGGAGAAAACATACGAAGCGCCACCAGGTATAGGGAGAAGTGGAGAACCATGATCGCCTACGTCCTGAAAGGACAGAGTACATGGAAGAAGTGCGACTGTGACTGCCTTGACCTTTTTCTTTAAAATTGTGAGGTGGTACTGCTTGGAGAAAAAGAACTCTAGTGCCAAGATGCGTCTTTTCTTAGAATAAAAGTTGAGATATGTCACAAAACTTCATTTTTTTTTATCTTTTTAATATTTATTCTTACAATGTCCATGTTGAGTTTCATATTTAATTCTGGAAAAAGCTGATGCTACTTATTTACAGACCAACCTTTTGTCCTCCTCTTCCTCTTTTGCTTCTCTTACTTTCTCCTTTGCTTATCTTCCTTCTCTTTCTGTTCAACTCTCTTTACCTGTGTTATTTCTCTCCCTTCCTTGCTGTTTCTTTATCTTCCTCTTCTACTTAAGTCCTCTTCATCTCCTCATTTCTCTTTTCATTCTCTCTCTTTTTGCTTTTATTTTTTCCTGTTTCCTCCTCTCTCGATTTTTCTCTTCTCTCGATTTTCCTCCTCTCTTTATTTTTACTTCCCAGTCATTTTTATCTTTTATTCTCTTCTTTTCCTCCTCTCTTCCTCCTTCTCTTCATCTTGCCTTTGAAAATGGACAGCCTATCTGCTTCCTGCTTTCCTGCCTGTTGGAAGTCTTTCTCTGTAGTTCCTATATTAAGAAAACCCTCGGACCCTGCTAATTACCGCCCTATCAGCCTTCTTCCGATCTTTGGCAAAGTGCTCAAAGTTATTATCAATGCCACAGGGGTTCGGTATCTCACAGCCCACAGGCTCCTCTCAGACAAACAGTATGGTTTCTGCTTCACCAGGTCTACTGCTGATATGCTAATGACCATCACTGAGTATATATATACCAGGCTCTCGACAAGAATGGCAAAGCTCGAACCTTTGCCTTTGATATTTTCAAAGCGTTCGACAAAGTGTGGCATGCTGGACTTCTACACAAACTGTTGAGCTGTGGTATAACTGGACATTTGTTTTATCTAAATCAGTCATTCCTCTCTGATTGCACATTGAAAATAGTATTAAATGGACATGCCTCCCAAAACTACCATACAAACGCGAGTGTCCCTCAAGGGTCTATCCTAGGTGCTATGTTCTTTATCTATATTAATGATCTCCCCAATGCTATAAGATCCCAAGTAGGCATGTACACTGATGACACCACAGTTTACTCTTGCCTCGATCAAAAATCTGGTGTGGGTGACAAAGTGAATCTCGCTACCGAGCTTGAGAAGGAAACTCCAATCTGTAGTGGACTGGGGTAAGAAATGGCTTGTAAGTTTTTATGCTTCTAAAACAAAACTGCTATCAATTAACCATCATAGACAATCACTCCTACCTCTCATTAGCATGGAACAGGCTAGCCTCCCTGAGAGTAAAACACTATGCCTCCTTGGCCTCGCACTCTCAGTGGACCTCAAGTGGAATGAGTATATCAAATCCATTGCTAAATCTGCTGCTATGAAAGTTGGTTTTCTGTGCTGGGCCCAGAAGTTTTTTCCACCTGAGTCTATCCTGCACACATATATAAATCTACCATCTGCCCGTGTATTGAATACTGCTGCCACATTTGGTCGGGTGCTCCTGCTATTCTCCTCGGGGTTCTTGACAAAATACAATGGAGAATCTGTAATGTGATCGATACCGACTTGGCAGCCCGGCTGCAGTCACTGTCTCACCGGCATGATGTGGCTTCCTTGTGCCTCTTCTATAAATACTTTCACGGCTTCTGCTCCGATGAACTTAGATCACTGGTGCCCCCTAGGTATGAATTTGCACGAGATACGAGATTAGCAACTAGGTCCCACTCTTTTACAGTGAAACAGATAAAATGAAACCACAATTTCTATTCTAATAGCTTCTTTTCTCGCACTTCTTGCCTGTGGAATTCCTTTCCATATACATTCTTTCCCGACATCTACAATCTCCAGGAATTTAAATGTATAGTGGTTGCTATGTGCTTTTCTTACCCACATTCGGCCCATATAATTTACTCATCTGCGATTGGCTTATAAATAACTACTGTTATCGTATAGGACAATTTAACAATCGCAGTCACTTTAACCTTTCACCTCAGAAGCAACATTTACATGTGTTTTGTTGATTGGTTAATTTTTAAGCCAATCACAGATTTTTCTTGTATAAACAAAGTTTTTCTCGCACTTGCTCATGGATCCATTTTCTACACATCAATACGATGGATTTTCGCAAAGCTTACTCAGTAGAGACCCGCAGGCTGCCTAAGACTACTACATCACATGTAAGTCTCTCTCTACTCACCTTTACCTAACGCACACACAGACACAGAACTTTGTCTTCTGTCTGACTTTCTTGCCTGACGCACACACACACAGAACCTTGTTTTCTATCTGATAGATTTCATCAAGGACTTTTTATCTTTGGACTCTTGACGATAATCTTAACAACTGTTACAAACCTTTCTTTCAGCTAAAAGAAAACTTCATACATCTTACTTTGTTCTACGAACAGACAAAGGGGAATAACTCTCTTTTTTTAATTTATCTTGCTATGTATGTACTGCCATTATATGTAGTGTTGTTTTTTTTTAATCGTATCACCCCGAGGAAGGCGGTAACGCCACTGATGTGCAGGGGGCTATGTAATAGTGAAAAGATTGGAAAAGAGAAAGCCGGAAACCACATCCTAAACAGGGAACAAGGGATGAGCCTCTTAAACAGTTCAATAGACGTGGGAGGAGTGTGAACCGGGCGATAGATAGATCTATCTACACCAATTGAAAAAAAAAAAAAAAAAAACGGTAGTAAAAGTCCAGTCAAGAGATTTCTGCTAAAATCAGTTCAATATATTTTAATTTGTTGTTACGAATTGGAGTTGTTTTATTATTTCTTGTTGGATGAATCATAATATAAATTCTTAGAGGACCCCAAATCCTCTACAAATGTAAGATCAATAGGCACTTATCACTCTTCCCATCTACCCAACCCCCATCCTTGGTATCTATCGTGAAGAAAATGGCGACTTACCTCGTCAAACCAAGCGACAGCGTGTCGCGTTAATACTACGACGTAAAATGCGGCGAAAAAGAAAATTACAGACCCAAACAGAAAAAAGGGGCACATATTCTGCATAACATGCTGAAGAAGGAATATTAAAAAAAAAAAAAGAAAAAAAATTCCGTCGCAGGAGTCGCTAATTTGGCGTCCTCTCTGAGTTCTCGGCCAATGGAAAAAATTGATCGGCCGATAAAAGCAGTCATTGTTCTCGAAGCAGGGAAGAATGTTTTTGGGTCTAACTGGTTAGGTGGATAGCAGTTCGCAATATTGTACCGGCAAGTTGAATTGTCAGCATTTTTTTTTCTGGCCCGATATTCGAGTAATTTGCGAGAAAATATTTCCTACAGTATCCTCATCCATCTATCACCCTCCTTCCAACATTTCCTATAACTAACTACTCCTTCTCATCACCTTCCTCTATGTAACCCCCTGCACAATAGTGGCAGTGGAATGCTATGCCTGGGGGGGAAATAATAATAATAATGAAAGACAAAAATATAGTCATCATTCTTAATCTTAATCTTAATCTCTTTCAAATCCTAACATCCATCGCATTAATGTCTTCAAATTCTTATTTAAAATGATTGCATCATTACATAGTCTCCATCTTAATTTTTTGAAAATTCAACCTCAAATATCTAAATCTAAATCTAAACTTATTCATAAATGGAACTTTGTGTGTATGTGTCTGTGAGTCCTTTACCTACAGACTCCGAAATGGCTGAACCGATTTTCTTGAAAATTTACAGTTGTACTATAAGCGTCTGCAAGTGTTCTTAGCTAGGTTTTGTGTTGAGGTACCCCCGATAAATATCGATAATCGAAATTTAATCAAATTTGATACACTCATAGACAAAGACATAAGAAACGATATTCAGAAATTTCAAGGTTGCAGTTCTTACAATAGTGCAGAAAATCAAATATATATAAAAGGCAAGATGTTTGTGTGTGTGTGTGTGTCTGTTTATCTGTCTGTATATCCTTTATACAAATCCACAATTTTTATCCGATTCTCATCAAACTTCACACAAATATTCTTTAGGCTGAGTCTGAGCTCCAGGACCATGGATTAGTTTTAAAGCTTTCATTACACCCAAGCAACGCCAGGCTGTACTGCTAGTTTAGTATATAATTATGAAATTATTAAAGAGACAGACCTTGTCAGTTTGTTTTAATCGATCTTGTTTGGATACTTGCTGACTCAATATACTTTATTCATTCATATGATAAAAAGGTATGTAAATTTTTATTGACCAGTGTAATGTTTAGAATAAATGTTACATAAAAAAAAATGTTAGGATATCAGCATCACTTAATTTGATGTCCTAAAAGATGAAATGCATCACATAAATTATTTTTTTCACTTTTTCACTTTGTCATTGATTTTCCATTTTTTTTTTTTATTTATTTATTTATTTTTTGATCATATCACCCCGAGCAAGACGGTAATGCCACTGATGTGCAAGGGGCTACGTAAGAGTGAAAAGATTGGAAAAGAGAAAGCCGGAAACCACATCCTAAACAGGGAACAAGGGATGAAAATCTTCACCTGTTCAATAGACGTGGATGGAGTGTGAACCGGGATATATAAAAACAATTTATGAATGAAAGAATAATAAAGTCTCTAGCATAGTATTAAAAGGAAAAATTTCTACTCATAGCCCTCCAAATAAACAAAATGGGTAAAATTCTCTTTCTATTTGCACAGGCTTGGTTGGTGTAACTCGATGTATATCATAAGTACACACTGATGGTTTGTAGAGAAGTCACTGTGCAAAACAGTGAAATGGCTATCTACATACGGCTTTGCACAGTACAGACTATCGAGCAAGTGCTGGCCTATTGCCGAGTTAGCATATACTGATTTATCCTTGAAGGGTGACTTGGGTTGCTTCCTCTTATATTGGCAGGAACATGTCGACTTATATATATTAATAAATATATATATTATCCTATGTTGGTGACACAACTTGGAGCTTCAGGCTATTTCAACAATAAAACAATTAGACCTAGTTGCCAATCTAGTATCATGCTTAAATTTATGCACTTGAGGTATGATGTTGAGCTCAGTAGAACAATTACTATGAAAATATTTATAGAAAAGACAGCGAGAAACCATGTCACTGTGTTAGAAAAGTGACTGAAGTCGAGATGCTAGATCAGGGCCAATAACATTACAGACTCTTCTTTGGATTTTGTTAAGAACCTAGAGATATATAGCTAGAGCATCAGGCCAGATCAGTTAGTTAGTTAAGTGCCATACGTGATACACACTTGAGCGATCATGTCTTGAAAGAGACATGACTGACTCGGCAGAAGATTATCCCGCAGTAGGTTGCCATTGCTTCTGCGGTAGACTGGTTGCCGACCAAAGCTATAGAACCCAATCTGTCCTGTTATTTAACCCATAACTGGGAGGAATAGATGGATTAATACCTTTCCCAAGGGTATTTGCGCATAAGTGAATGCAATGAATTCGGCTGGAATTCAAACTCGGCTCCCCAATGTCTCGTTCCAAGCCGATATCCAATGCACCACAATGCACGTAAACCTTGCATTGCTGAGTGGAAACTATAGGGGGAAAAGGGAAAATATAAACAAAAACATTGGCTATTATTATTCATTGAGAGAAATGTTGAAGATACAAATATCTTAAACAGTAAATTTTAGATTTAAGAAAGCTGAAATTCTCAGAAATCAGTTTTCTCTCTCTCTCTCTATATATATATATATATATATAAATAATATATATATATACACACACGCACACACTACTGGCCATAATTATTAGGCCACCCTTAGTTTTTTTAAAAGAAATGATCTATTTCAAACTATTTTTAGTATTTATTGCCAAGTGAATAATTCAAAATGAAAATAGAATGGTTCTTTTATTATTTTGCAAAATTTTACAAGGCAAGGAAGCAAAGTTGAACTCGTCTGAATCACCCAAAATTTTCTTTATTCTTTTATTGATGAAACTGCAATATCGGTAATTATTAAATATTTATAAATTTATTTGATGCACATGTTATTGTGCAGTATTATCAAACAAATCATTCTATTTTCATTTACAGTTATTCACTTGGCAATAAATACTAAAAAATAGGATGAAATAGATTATTTTTTTAAAACACTGGGGTGGCTTGAAAATCATGGCTGGTAGTGTGTGTGTGTGTGTGTGTGTGTATATATATATATATATATATATATATATACATACACACACTCCAGTCAAGAAGATTAAATTGATTATTTATTATAAAAATTTAAACAACCAACCTCATCATCAGTAATAACTCACTGGCAAACTCCAAACTACATAGGACAAACATCATTTGTGCATTCCTCTTAAAAAACTGGTCTTTTTGGAAGAAAGAAATCAATAATAATGGCTGGTTAATTCCATTTTAACAATTTTAAATAACATCACCTTGGGTGACTTGGAAATTTGTTGAAGTAAATGTGAGAATGCAAAAATTAAACAAAACAGTTATGTAAACATACATAGAATGTAGTCCTTAAAACAAATATACCAGCAGTCAAAATTACTGTGAGAGAATGAACTATTAAAAAAGACTTATGTTACAACTAGCAGTTTCAACAGTAAAATGATCAGACCTCTCAGCCAATCTAGTACGATGCATAATTCATGAAGTTAAAAGATCAAAAGAAAAACACTGTCAGAATGTGAAAATATTTATGAAAATAGGAATGCCATGTTATGTCTGTGGGAAAGGCTGTAAAGCCGAGATGCCAAATCAGGACAGATCACATTACAGATTTCATTGAATTTTGTCAAAATTTTTTAGATATATAGCAGAAGTACTAGGCCAGATGTGGCAGCAATCTTCAATGCAGAAGTAAATGGTAGATTTATAAAGTTGCAAGACTGATTTTGGTGGGAAAATGGATGAACTAATTTTCCTAGCAGAAGACTTAACAATGGATTTAATATAATCATGGCACACTTGTGACCTAGTGCTCGGAAAAAAATGAATTGTATCAACACCTACGAACATAATTTGATTGCAAAGTAGTGTCAGTGATGTGAAGTAAGCAAGCATGATTAATACAGCAGGAGGCAGACAGACAAGAGAGAGGCGGGCGCAACGGGAGAGGCAGACGTAAAGGGAGAGGCGGACGCAAGAGAGGCTGGCGCAAAAAAGAGGCAGATGTAATGGGAGAGGCGGGCGTAATGGGAGAGGCGGCCGCAAAAGAGAGGCGGACGTAAAGGGAGAGGCCGGCGCAAAAGAAAGGCGGACGTAAAGGGAAAGGCAGGCGCAACGGGAGATGCGGATGTAAAGGGAGAGGCGGGCACAACGGTTGAGGTGGGCGCAAAAGAGAGGTGGACGTAAAGGGAGAGGCGGGCGCAACGGGGAGGCGGGTGCAACAAGAGAGGCAGACGTAAAGGGAGAGGTTGGCGCAATGAGAGAGGTGGGCGCAACAGGAGAGGCGGACGCAAAGAGAGAGGCCGGCGCAAAATAGAGGCGAATGCTACAGGAGGCAGGCGCAAAAGAGAGGTGAACAATCAAGAGAGCCGAACGCAGCAGAAGCTACTAAAATAAGAGGAGGTGAATGGACAAGTTTTGTTTTGGTTTCCGTCATAGTGGTCACTATAATTGCTACTGTTTTGGCCCATGTTCTGGTAAGATCAGACTGGAAAGCTACTAACGTGGGACTCTTTTGTATACTTCTGTGTAGAACTCTTCTGTGTCTTGGACAGTTGCCAAGAGGATAGAAGCTCTTATATGCTTTTGCAATCTGTCTTTCCCCTCCTGATGCATTGAATGAGAGAATAATTGTACAGCATATCTGCTGTAACAATCTTACAGCACTTTCATCTCACGGCACTTTAATATGTTTTTTTTTTTTTTTTAAATGTAGGCACAAGTTGTAGAAGTAAAAGCATAGGTAATAATAATTGTTTCATAAACTGAACTTTGTCTGGCACAAGGCAGAACAGTCTCACACAGAATTCCGCTCACTTATAAACATTATTTCTTAAGCATGATATAAATTTCATAAGAATAGGGCACCTACTAAGTATCAAACCTACTAATGATGAAGGTCAGTCAGTTAAGTGCCATATGTGTTACATGCTTCGGGCGATCATGTCTCGAAAGTGACATGACTGACTGGGGAGAAGATTACCCCGCAGTAGGTTGCCATTACTTTCTGTGGTAGACTGGTTGCCAGCCAAGGCTATAGAACCCAATCTGTCCTGTTATTTGAATCATAGCTAGAGGGGGAAGAGATGTATTATATTAAGTAGTAATTAGTGGGGGGATCAGTTTATTACTTCAGAACAATATAAAACCGATCCCCCGCTTTATGCCCAGCAGAAGACTTTATCATGTTTTCGACTATTATATTCAGTCAGTCATTTATGTACTATATGTGATACACGAAAGAGACAGGACTGACTGGACAAAAGATGATCCCACAGAAAGAGACAGGACTGACTGGACAAAAGATTATCCCACAGTAGGTTGCCATTGCTTTCTGCAGTAGACTGGTTGCCAGCCAAGGCTATAGAACTCAATCTGTTCTATTATTTAACCCATAACTGGAGGGAAGAGACAGATTAATACCATTCCCAAGGATATTTGTGTGTAAGTGAATGCGAGAAATTCAACTGGAATTCAAACTTGGCTTACTGATTTGTCGTTCCAAGTTGATATCCAATACACCTCAAAGCACATCCTTGGAAAAAAGTAGCTAGCCTAAAAAATGGCTGCCTATTTTTAAATGACAATAACTTTCTCTCAACCTAATTAAAACTAGCACAATCGTTGTGGACTGGCTTGAAAATTTTAATGCTTCCAAAAAAGAAGCTGCTTCCCTTTAACCACCAAAGAGAAGCTTTCCTATTTTCCATCAGTATGGATAACGCTAGTCTTCCAGAAAGTAATACACTGCACCTCCTCTGCCTCACTCTCAGTCATCCTCAAATGGAATATTTATCGAATCAACAGCTGCATCTACTTCTAGGAAGGTTGTGTCCCTGTGTCGGGCCAGGAAGTTCTTCTGATCAGAATTTATCTTACACATTTATAAATCTGCCATTCATCCATGCATTGAATACTGTTGCCATATCTGGTTGGGTGCTTCTGCTATACACGTCAAGGTTCTTGACAAAATCCCAATTTGGTACCTCAATTTCAGTCGCTTTCTCACTAGCAGTAACATATGTATTGATGTACCTACTATTGAGTATCTTACATTAAGACATTAAAAAAATAATCAACATCCTCTATGCATGAGGGAGATTTACAAGCACAAAGAGTTTGTCAGATGAAATGAAATATCAATGAAAAGATTTACATAGGAGCAAGAAAAACATCTTTTAATAAAAGATTCAATAACCACAAAACATCACATTTTTTTTTTTTTTTTTTTTTTTTTATAAGCGTTTCACCCCGAGCAAGGCATGTCACTGCCACGATTGCGCAGGGGGCTACGTAGAGTGGAGAAAGGCTGATTAAATATAGGAAATGTCAGAGGCTGGGTGATAGGCGGGTAAGGATACTGAGAATGAGGGTTGGGTAGATGAGAGTGTTCTGAGAATAGTTGGGAGTTAGTGTGATAGGTGTCTATTGACCCTACATTTAAACACCTGGAGATTGTAACTGTCGGGAAAGCAGACTTGTGGAAGGGAGTTCCACAGGCAGGAAGCGCGAGAAAAGAAGCTGTTGGAGTAGAATTTACGGTTACATCTTATTTGTTTAACTGTAAAAGGGTGGGACCTAGTTGCTAATCTAGTATCTCATGTAAATTCGTGCTTAGGCGGCACCAGTGATCTAAGCTCATCGGAGCAGAAGCCATGAAAG
Organism: Ascarosepion bandense; assembly: GCA_037127315.1. NCBI lineage: Eukaryota > Metazoa > Mollusca > Cephalopoda > Sepiida > Sepiidae > Ascarosepion > Ascarosepion bandense. Next base: position 4,643,993 of record JBBBDQ010001026.1, on the reverse strand, counting down.
TACTTGTAGAAGAGGCACAGGGAAGCCACATCACGCCGGTGAGAGAGCGGCTGCAGCCGGTCTGCCAAGTCAGTATCAACCACGTTACAGATCCTCCTTTGTATTTTGTCAAGAAGCCCAAGGAGAGCAGCAGGGGCACCTGACCAGATATAGCAGCAATATTCAATACATGGGCGGATGGTAGATTTGTATATGTGCAGAATAGCAAGACTGTTAAATATAAGAGACAATGAATGTCTATTATGTTTAATCATGAGCCGTTTTAAACATCATATTTTGGCTTTAATTTCAGGTGAAAATAAAGACAAAAATTCTCCAACCTATGGATAATTTTTTATTAAGTTAGTTCTAAGCAACACAATAATTTTCACTTATACACACAGTAAAAAGAATCTTCAGATATTGGAAGCCATCTACATTAAATCAAAACAACCCACACTTAATGAAATCACGTTTAAATCTGGTCATAACACATTACATTGCATTTAAATATTTGGTTCTGTTATCATTTTGAGCTCGAGCTCTCATGCGATGTGACGTCATAGAACTGCATTACAGATTTGCAAACTGCATTTGCTATTTTTGGTAACTGTTATTGTTGACTAGCAAAGTTTTATGTCAACACAAGATAAAATCATCACTGATGGTGGATGTTGATATGTTAACGTCCTTGTAACCTCTCTGAAGATGGCTCACGTGTGCTGAATCATCTGATGAAAGGCCGAGGCTGGTCTGAAATATATAGTGTGATAGTTTTTGTTACCAACATTGTTGCTTTTTCAGTAGCTTTACTGATAAAAGGTACCTTGCCAAGCAGGTCTTCTATTGCAGTGTTCAATATATTGGGGTGGAGACAATGTTGATAGTTTTAGTGCAAAGAATTTGTCACTGTAACTGAGCAGGTGCATGTTGACTTGAGAGATTTTGTCAGATATCTTCCCTCTTTCTTCTTCTTCTTTTTTTTTTTTATTTTATTTTTATCTTTTTTTATCACCCCAAGCAAGGCATTTTACTGCTGCTATTGAACAGGAGGTTTCATAGGAGGAAAGTTATGAGAAAAGGAGACCGGTTACAGGGGGTGTCAGGAAGTAGGTCAGAGAAGGATGAGAATACCGGTGAGAGTGGAGTGGATGGAGAAAGAAGCATGAGAGAGAGAGAGAGGATGCAAGTCAGTGAGACAGGAGATGACTATAGACTTTACATTTAAATTCTTGGAGATTGTAGCTGTTGGGGAAGCAAGTAAATGTAAGGGAATTCCACAGGCGGGATGTGCGAGAAAAGAAGCTGATGGAGTAGAATTTGCGTTTACAATTTATTGGTTTCACCGTAAAAGGATGGGACCTAGTTGCTAATCTTGTGGCTCAAGTAAATTCATATATAGGGGGTACCAGTGAGCTAAGTTCATCTGAGCAGAAGCAGTGAAAATATTTATAGAAGAGACACAAGGAAGCCACATTGCGCCGGTGAGAAAGTGACTGCATCTTAGCTGCTAAGTTGGGATCGATCGCATTACAGATTCTCTGTTGGATTTTGTCAATGACACTTAGGTGGCTAGCAGGAGCACCCGACCAGATATGGCAGCTGTATTCAATGCACGGGCGGATGGTAGATTTGTATATGTGCAAGATTGTTTCAAACGAGAAAAATTTCCTGGCCCTGCACAGAGAACTGACCTTCTTAGCAGCAGATTTAGCGATGGATTATATACAGTCATTCCACTTGAGGTCTGTTGTGAGGAGGTGCAGTGTTTTATTTTCAGGGAAACTAGCCTGATCCATGCTAATGGGGGGCAGGAGTGACTGTCTGTGATGATCAATGGATAGCAGCTTCGTTTTAGAAGCATTGAAATTCACAAGCCATTTCTTACCCCAGTCCACCACGGATTAGAGGTCCTTTTCAAGCTCGGTGGCAAGGTTTGCTTTATCAGCCTCAGCAGATTTTTGATCGAGGCAAGAGTAAACTGTAGTATCGTCAGCGTATATACCTACTTGGGATTTTCCAGTTAAAGTGACAAGTCCTTTGCACTAAAACATACATGTATCTAAATCTAAATAAGCTTATTTACAAATGGAATGTTGTGTGTGTCTGTTACCTATAGACTCCAAAACAACGGAACTGATTTTCTTGAAAATTGACACAGTTGTACTATAAGCATCTGTGAGTATTCTTAGCTAGGTTCTGTGTTGAGGCACCCCTGATAAATATCGATAATCAAAAAAAAACGGGTTATACAAGGAGTGGTCTGATTTTAATCAAATTTGATACACTCATAAACAAAGACATAAGAAACAATATTCAGAAGTTTCAAGGCTGCAGTTCTTACAATAGTGCAGAAAATTGATTATATATATATATATATTTATAAAAGGCAAGATGTTTGTGTGTGTGTCTGTTTATCTGCCTGTGTGTCTATTTTTTCAGCCCTTTTATTTTAGTTTTTGCTTTGGGTTTGGCTCTAAGTAGCTATAATTGTAGTTCTTAGTCTCAGCCATGATACCATTTACTCAGAGGACTTGTTTAGCCTTCAAAATTCAGTTTACGATGAAAAAATTTATTTGATATCGATACCAGGAAATGAAAATTTGACTGACATCCATTCATTTTTAGTCTTTCATGCCAACGTCCAAAGAGTCTGAGCTCCAGGACCATGGATTAGTTTTAAAGCTTTTATTACACCCAAGCAACGCTGGGCTATACTGCTAGTATATATATATATATATATATATATACACACACACACACACACAATGTTTATACTTGCTTGCAGTATTTATTTATTTATTTATTTTTTATACCTTAGCTCAGACTTAATATCTATTTCTAGTTAAGTGAAATTTCAACATGATCTCTTTCTGTCTCTCATCATCTTGAGTATATGTTTTCTTTTTTTCTTTCTCTTCCGGGGGGGGGGGGGTTTTTTTTAACAACTTCCTTCTCTCTCTTTCCATCTCTCTCTTTCCATCTCTCATGAAGCCATATTGCATTTGGCACCTTTCATATATCTTATATCACTTATTATTGATGTGAAAAAGAATTTAAAACAATTTTTCAGGATTGGCCCAAAGTCAAGTCATTTGCTTTTTTTGATTGTTTTTTTTTTTTCATTTCTTTTTCTTTAAAGGTTTAAGATTTAGAAATCAGCTTTAAATTTTTAATTTGTTTTTTGAGTAATGTAATTCTACCCGCTTGCTTTTCTTGTTGACGTCATAACACTCTACCTGTGCTGTGTACTCAGAAGAAAATCAATTTCATTGCTTGATATTTTGGCCTGTCTTCTGGTTCACTGATGTCAGACTGCAGCAATTGCTATAGACAATTTTTGTCCATGTACACCTTCAATAGCTGTTATTTTTCACATGCTGAGAATTTCATTTGAGTTTTATGCAGCCTTTATTTTATTTTATTTTTTAGTCATATTAGTAGCTTTCCATTACAACTACTGGTCATTATCCCAATATTAGTATAGTCAGATCTAATCTAAACTTATTTATAAATGGAACTTTGTCTATGTATGTGTGTGTGTGTCTCCCGTTACCTATAGACTCCGAAATGGCTGAACCAATTTTCTTGAAAATTTACACAGTTGTACTATAAGCATCTGTGAGTGTTTTTAGCTAGGTTTTGTGTCTAGGTACCCTTTATAAATATCAAATCAATAATTGAAAAAATCAGGATATAGGAGTGGTTTGATTTTGATCAAATTTGATAGACTCATAGACAAAGGCATAAGAAACGATATTCAGAAGTTTCAAGGTTGCAGTACTTACAATAGTGCAGAAAATCGATTATATATAAAGGCAAGATGTTTGAGTGTGTGTGTCTGTTTATCTGCCTGTATGTCTGTATTTTTTTCAGCCCTTTTATTTTAGTTTTTGCTTTGGGTTTGGCTCTAAGTAGCTATAATTGTAGTTCTTAGTCTCAGCCATGATACCATTTACTCAGAGGACTTATTTAGCCTTCAAAATTCAGTTTACAATGAAAAAACTTATTTGATATCGATACCAGGAAATGAAAATTTGACTTACATCCATTCATTTTTCTTTCAGTCTATGGTTTCGCTTTAACTGGAAAGAACTATTACTTTTTAGTTTTTCGTGCCAACATCCAAAGAGTCTGAGCTCCAGGACCATGGATTAGTTTTAAAGCTTTCATTACACCCGAGCAATGCCGGGTTATACTGCTAGTGTAAAATAAGATTGGAATTCTCTTGGTTTCATTTGTAGTCTTTTATTGTATACTGTCTTAGGTGCCCGCTCTAAATTTTATAAATTTCAAAACCTCTTATTGCCTTTGACTATAAATTATAGTCTATTTCTATTGGCATGTGACTGGGTGGTTAGAATATTTGCTTTTTGACCCTGAGGCCCAGGTTTGAATCTCACCAGGGGTCGATTTGTCAGGAAGGTAACTTCTTAATGTTATTGGTCTTGAGGAGGCGATCCTAAATGGAAAGTACTTAAAAAAATGGTTGACCTAAGTCCTGTGAGTGAACTTTGATAGACAGGACCCTTTTGGAGTCATCAATGTTTGAGCTAGCACAAAGTCACAAGTCATTGTGACCAAGGTTTTGAGTGTCCCGGCCTTGTTCAGACTATTGGTCACACTAGATTATGCCTTCTCTTGTAGAAACTGTAACTAAGGTTCACTCAGCAGAGTTGCAGTATAAACGACAGTTTGGCTATGTGTGTGTTGAGCTAATGCAAATGTGCCTGGCAGGCATCTGCAATGGGGATTAAGTAGCTGCCCGAGTAAACAGGCAACCTTGGATAGCCCACAGGTGAAAATGTTGTGAAATAGGTGTATTAAATTCTAACTTACCCGTGGCTAAGAGACCACAATGTCTCACCTGTCCAGTCAGAGCCATTGTTTGCAATTTAGGTAAATCGCATGAATGTTACTAGTTTTTTTTGTTGTTTTTTTTTGTTTTTAATCGTATTACCCCGAGCAAGGCGGTAACGCCACTGATGTGCAGGGGCTATGTAATAGTGAAAAGATTGGAAAAGAGAAAGCCGGAAACAACATCTAAACAGGGAACAAGGGATGAGCCTCTTAACCTGTTCAATAGACGTGGGTGGAGTGTGAACCGGGCGATAGATAGATCTATCTACTCCAATTGAAAAAAAAAAAACAAAGTGAAAGGATTGGAAAAGAGAAAGCCGGAAACCACATCCTAAACAGGGAACAAGGGATGAGCCTCTTAAACTGTTCAATAGACGTGGGTGGAGTGTGAACCGGGCAATAGATAGATCTATCTACTCCAATTGCTTCCAAAAAGTGCGAATGAAAGAAAGGAAGCCACAACAAAATCCAAAGGATCTGCAATGTAATCAGTCCTGACCTGGCAGCCCAGTTTCAATCACTTTCTCACCATCGTGATGTGGCTTCCCTCTGTCTTTTCTACAAGTACTTTCATGGTTTCTGCTCTGACGAGGTTCTTTCCCTGGTGCCCTGACCACAAAAATATGCGACCATATTTTTGAAGATATGGTTAAACTAGTAGTGTTAGTGAATCATTTAACATAAAGTGGGGGATCAGTTTTCTATTGCTATTAAGAAATAAACTGATCCCCTGGTTCACTGTATATACAGTACTGTACAAAAGTATTAGGACAAGAACTATTTTATCTTTTATGAGTCATCAAAATAATTGCGACAATTTACCAATCGCACCTAGTATATATACAGTACTGTGCAAAAGTATTAGGACAAGAACTATTTTATCTTTTATAAGGCTTAAAAATAAATTTTAAAATCACCCCTGTCCTAACACTTTTGCACACTACCAGTAATGTGTAAAAGTATTAGGACAGGGGGTGATTTTCCTAAAAACCTCACTGAAATTCAAACACAGGGTGAAAAGCCAAGTTAATTCCTAATAAATATTGATTATTTAAAACTAGGTGTAAAAGAAATATATTAAAAAGAAGTTATATTTAATTTTTTCTATTTTCTATTAAACAAGTTATTTTGAAACTACTCTATTGAATATCTATGGGATATTTTGGATAAAAAGAAAGAAATCTAATGTTACTTCGCAAGACACACTTTGGGAATAAATACAAGCTGCTTGGCAGGAGATACCATTAGATACATTGAAGCAGCTTGCGATGTCAGTGCCTGACAGAATGAAGGCTGTGATCAAAGCAAAAGGCTATTAAACAAAATATTAAATTTATTTTGTAATAAGTATTTTTTCTTATTAAAGCATTTGTTGAGTAAATCAAATAAAATTACTTTAATTAAATTGTTTATTTTCTGTCAATATGCTTCATAAAAGATAAAATAGTTCTTGTCCTAATAATTTTGCACAGTACTATATATATATATATATATATATATATATATAAAACATAGTAATGATCCACATATATTGTCTTAATATGTATAGGAAAAACTACTAAAAAGTTGTAAGTTTAAAAATGTATTTTTCTGACAGTATTTATTTATTTATTTCTATTATTATATTATAGAAATAAATAAATACTGTCAGAAAAATACATTTTTAAACTTACAACTTTTTAGTAGTTTTTCCTATATATATATATATATATATATATAGTGCGATTGGTAAATTGTCGCAATTATTTTATTATTTCAAAGCAAAAGGCTATTATACTAAATATCAAATTTATTTTGTAACAGGTATTTGTTGAGTAAATCAAATAAAATTACTTTAATTAAATTGTTTATTTTCTGTCAATATGCCTCAAAAGATAAAATAGTTCTTAATACTTTTGCACAGTACTGTATATATACTAGGTGCGATTGGTAAATTGTCGCAATTATTTTGATGCCTCATAAAAGATAAAATAGTTCTTGTTCTAATACTTTTGCACAGTACTGTATATATACTAGGTGCGATTGGTAAATTGTCGCAATTATTTTGATGCCTCATAAAAGATAAAATAGTTCTTAATACTTTTGCACAGTACTGTAATAATTGGAAAATATATTTAACCCTTCATTAGTATTTTTATCTTATTCCTAAATAAGAATTTAAGTGAAGCTACAGAAAAGTAGCAACACAAATTCATTGAGAAACGAAAAATTATTGTTTGGTCACCTTACCTAAATTATTTGATAACAAGCCTTTTTTTCAAAATATTTATGAAATGACAAACTACTTGCTACCTCCATTATCATGTGTGACAAAAAAAGAATACGAATAAATTTCTGTCCCCTCAATTGACAGTGTTTTCTTTGTTTTTCTATATCAAGCTAACTTCCATAAAAACTTTGTTCCTAAATAGTGTAAACTTTAGGGCAACATTAGTTAAGGTGGGTATATTAAAACATAACCAACAAAACATTATCTTTTGATGTCTGTCGGACAAGTGACTTAGGAAAGACAAACATAGTAACAAATTAAAATGGCAGATGATAAATCTGATTGATAGGAAAAAAAACAAAATTTCCATTTCAAGCAAGCTATTCCAGTTTTCCATCTGTTTTCTCACAAAATAAGACATAACATAGTGATGATCCACGTATACTGTCTTAGGAAAGAATATTAATAAAAAGTTTTGAATTTAAAAATGTACTTTTTTGGGACAGTATTTGTTTATTTTTATTATTGTATTTTATATTTCAGACCGCCCTCGGTCCTTCATCAGAAACGAGTGATTTTTAAATTTGAATTAGAAACGTATTTCACGATAGCGCCCGATTATTGTGTTTGTTCATAACATGCGCCACGTCCGTAGAGAAAGTCTGTTTGTTTTAGATAAAAATTTCTTGGAATATCTGAAAAAGAATTTTTAGCTATTGAAATATTTGTAAAGATTCAATCAACACACCTAAGTCCCTATTTAACCCGAGCTTGTGTGTATTTAATTTTAAAATCCAGTATTTTTCTTTCTTTCTGCGTGTGTATGTAGAACTAAAATTGGAGTCTATTAGTAAACATTTGCAATTTTCTAGAAAGTATGATCAGGTTGATTAAAATGGGCTTCAATTGGGGAGTATACATTTTTTTGTCGTATTCTGTGATTATTGAAGCGAAATCACTCGTTTCTGATGAAGGACCGAGGGCGGTCTGAAATATAAAATACAATAATAAAAATAAACAAATACTGTCCCCAAAAAGTACATTTTTAAATTCAAAACTTTTTATTAATATTCTTTCATATATATATATATATATATATATATATAATTTTCCATTTGTAAGCAAGTTATTACGCCACCTAAGTTTCTACCATGAGTGGTGTCTTCAGGCGATTTTCAATAGCTGATTTTGCCGTTTACCATTTTTTTTAAAGAAATAAACAGTGTGTGTTTGTTTTTTGTTTTTTTTTTATTTTTATTTTTTTTTGAACGCTCACGTATCAAAAAATCTTTGAACATGCAATTTTTACAATTACAAGGAATTATAATGGTTTCCTCCATGCTTGTAAAAAAAAAATGGTTGCTAAAAATATCTCTTAGGTTCATAAAATCATGGATGAAAAGGTTATAAAAAAAAAAAACCAAAAAAAAAAACTATAAAATCAGTTATTGAAAATTGCCTGAAGACACCACTCATGGAAGAAACCTAGGTTGCATAATAACTTGTTTACAAATGGAAAATATTCAAAAGTTCTACAATATAATTGTATTGAACACTTTTTAATCTATTTGTAAAACAATATAAATTACAAATAAATTATTTTTTAATCATGTTTCAAATTTCTTTCTCTTCTTCTGCTCCTCCTCTTAATAAATTAACACCTTATTGCCACTAGTATCCTCTGAAGTGCTGGTTGAAAGATTCCTCAGGGTTTTTCAAAAAACATGTTTTTTCCTCTTCAAATATATATATATATATATATATATATATAATCTGGGTAAAAGCAATTCGATGTCTAACCGTACTGATGAGCTGTGATACAGCGAAACAGATTTGTCTGCAGATGACTATTATTACTACTATTATTATTTTTTAGATACTTTAAAATTTAAAGCTAATCTTCCTTCTATCTTAGTACTTGATCATAGAAAAATATATTTTCAAATATGAACCTGAAACCAAAAAAAATCTGGAACTTAGAAAAAAAAAAAATTCTTTTCTCGCACTTCCCGCCTGTGGAATTCCCTTCCACATACTTGCTTCCCTGACAGCTACAATCTCCAGGAAGTTTAAATGTAAGGTCAATAGACACCTCCAATGCATCCATTTTCTCAAACACTCTTCCCATCTACCTGTCTATCACCCTCCTTCTGACATTTCCTATATCTAACCACTCTTTCTCACCACCTTCCCCTATGTAAACCCCTGCGCAATAGTGGTAGTGGAATGCCTTGCTTGGGGTGAAATGATTAAAAAAAAAAAATAATCAATTTTCTCACTACAACTAAACATTAAAAAATTACCTCCCCCCCCCAATAATTAACAGGGAACTTCTGTTGGTATTTAATAAAACTTATATATGAAATAACTTGTACTTATTTTTTCTGTATTTGTCAATTCAGTTTTGTGATCGTTTCTTTTTGTTTTTTTTTCAGCTCATGATGAATCAGGATGTCAGAAGTATGTGTAGAGTTCTCACAGAATGCCTGGCGTAAAGACCTGTGTGCAAACTGTTTGCGTCCCCGATCAGAGCACGTCAAATCCACCAGTGACCAAGCAAAGCCCCGAAAAAGTTCCGTTGGAAGAGGTTCAACACCGATCCCGGCCAAAAGAAATTCTACTCTCTTAAAGAGTACAGTACCCCGAAGCAAGACTGTCTATGACAAAAATGCTAACGAAAAGCAAACCGCTGATGATGTAAAGCTTCTCAGCATCAAGGCATTGCCTGGTTATGATGAACCACCAACAGACAGTCATGGTGATTCTGTTGAGAAAGAAGCAGAGGTATGTGGCCAGTCTGCGGAGAAGGACGATGACACGAGAGTCAAGACTCTGCCAACAAAGGCTCCAAGACTCCTGAAGAGCTCCTTAAAATCCAGCTGCAACAAGGAACCTAATAAGAACCAAAGAGTTGTGATTGCTGATTCTGAACCAGAAATTATTGGTTACGACGGTGGGGCAGAGTATTTATATCCTGAAGAGGAGACTCTTGAGCTGCTGGATCCATCTCCCCCAGAAGGAATCCAGCTGACCGAGGAGGAGAAGCAGTTTGCTCTCTTGTCGTTGGAGAACACCTTGTGGAACTCTGATATCCACAATCTCCGTGTGGAGACACCGATTGAGGGCCGTTTGAAGCGAGTACCAAGTAAAGAATTTGAAGATGTAGAACTTGAATTTTTATGGAAGGCCGACAGGTTTACAGGCTTGAAGGACTGCGATTTATTTCCAAAGAAATTTGGGACTTTCCCTCGAAGGAGCCGGTCTCCAAAAACCCAACTGTCTTCCCGACCTTCAATAGAATTTCTTCTGGACCCACACAAATCCCCAGACAATGAGGTGAATTTTCGTCTCCGGTCTGGTTCTGATAGTTCTTCCTTGTATCAGAGTAACGGTCCAAAGCATGGTGCTACAATTAATGTGATGGCACAAAGTATGACTGAAGACACTAGTAGATTGAAGGTTGACCATTCCTCTCCCCACAGAAGCATTGAACTGCTGCCCAAACCAGCACCCAAGCCACTAACCCTCAAAAAGGGCCTGAGTGAATTTACGGAAAAACCAGTTCCAACAGCACGGCACAAAGACGACCGAGAGAAAAGCCATCAACATTTAATGTCCAGATCTGTTGAAGGAAGGTTAGAAGATTGCTCGGATAAACAGGAAACAGTTGAATCAGATACTCTGAAAAGGCAGAAACCGCCGGCCCCCGCAAAACGGCAACACATTAACAAAGAAGGGACCTTGGGTCGGCGAGATGAAATGTCTTCAAGTTTTGCAGGAACCACCCTTGATAGGAAATTTGACCGTGACGAGATGTCAGTGTTGAAAGTGGATGCAAGTGATGCTCGATTTTCCAAAGCGAAATCTGTTGACTTTGAAGCAAAAATGGCTTCTGTTGCTGCAACACTCGATTTTAATAAAACAAAAGGTAAGCGTCAAGCTCCTCAAGCTCCTGTGTCTCCCTTGCATGATGGCACTGCATCGCCGTCAAAATCACCAGCTAAAAATGTTGACTTGGGTTCTAGAAAGTCCCTCAATGTAGAGCAGGCTCATAAATCCGCCCTGAGTGATGAAGGTGAATCAATGGATGGCATTGATAAAGGAAAAAATAATGAAGGTCGTATGAAGAAAGGTTTTGCAAGTATGTTTCGGAGTTTTCTGCGGCGTGGCCGTGATTCTTCCTCGGATAGTAGCACAGAGCAAAGCTTTGATAACTCTAGTTCCGGAAAAGGAAATGAAATCCCCAAGGACATACCAGCAATCATGTATGACAGCAAGTCGGATCTACTGAGCACTGACTGCAATACATCTGATGAAAACATTAGCGGACAGTTCCGAGTACGGGTTTTCCCTTCGCCCACAAAGAGTACCGTGAGTGTGGCTTCTACTGCGAGTAGTACAAGCAATGAAGGACTAGATAACCGGCCTCCTTCTGAGATCACTACTTCAGACAAACGAGTTGACAGCCAAGAACGACAGAGAGACTCTGGAGAGGAACTTGTTGAGAGTAATCCCTCTTCTCGAAAGTCGACAATGTCCCATGAATCTGTGCATCGGTCAAACTCAATGTCTAACAGTTCTAATGTGTCTGACAATGTAGAAGACGTTGTGGTTGTTCGGCGGAGAGTTAAAAGTCCAAAAAAGATGCCGGCTCCAAACGCTCCAAGTACAGCACGTGTTGCACCGACTAGTGAGAAAAATGCATTGTTTGCTAAAGAGCTTGAACAGCGACTTAGTAAGGCTGTTGAGAACAAGACCGGTACTCTAAAGAAGTCACCAGCACCAAAACCCCCTGAACCTCCACCTCCTTTACCAGACAGTGAAGGAACAGAGAAGAATTCAACGTCAAGTGGCGCCAACACTGCAGCTGCTGTTCCTACATCCTCATCTCAGGATAGCAGCCGTCAGGATTCTATGACTGAAATAAGACCTATCGAGAAGATAGAACTGCCAAAAGCTGCCCAAAGTAGGCGAAGTTTCTTGGGAAAGTTTGCTGGCAATCGACGTTCGCGCCCTCCTCCTCCACCCGTCAAAAGAGCAAAATCAATCACTGAGGCATCTTTACCTACCCATGACACCCACATGAAGAAAATTGATCTTGCTGATATATCAGCACCTGTGGTAAGTAAATAACATTTTTCCCCACCTTTTTTTTTTTTTTTTTTGTGAAGAGCATGCATATCCATGTAATATATATATTGGCTAGCCACTCGAGTTCACCTGCATTGCAGGGCAGTTTTTTTTCTTTTTTAATTGTTTCACCCCAAGCAAGGCACTACTAGGGGGCTACATGAGAGTAAAAGTTTAGATAGGAGAGTAAAGAGAAAGATCAACCAGTTACAGGGGGTGTCAGAGAAAGGGCAAGAGAAGGATGGGGACACAGGTGTGAAGACAGTTGCGAAGGTAGAGAGAAAGGAAAAGAACAAGATATATCGGGTAATGTAGAAAAAACTGGAGTCAAGTTGATAAGAGATGGGTATTGACATTGCAATTAAATTCCTGGAGGTTGTAGCTATCAGGAAAGCAAGTATATGGAAGGGAGTTCCACAAGCGGGAAGTGCGAGAAAAGAAGCTGATGAAGTAGAATTGTTGCCTGCATTTGGTGGATCTAACTGTAAATGGGTGGGACCTTGTTGCCAGTCTAGTTGCACAAGTAAATTCTTGTGGCAGGGGCACCAGAACCAATCCCTGTTGAAGCACATATATGTTTGTTTAATATCCAGAGAGCCAACCAATGGTTTACACTGCAACTATGCTAAACGGACCTTAGTTACAGTTTCTGGGAGAGAGAAAGATAGTGCATAATCTGGTGTGATTGCGAGTTTGAACAAGGCCAGTAGACTCACAACTTTGGTTACGATGATTTGAGGAAAACCATTGATGAACAATTCAAGCTACTCAGTTCTACTCAAAATGCTTAGATCAATCTATGGTATGATTTTCAGACACTTTCCAAAGGCCCCACATGCTGGTATAGCTTCCCCAAATCGTTAACATAGAGAAGTAACCTTCATAACAAATATAGGTTACATTCAGTCAGTCAGTTAAGTGCCATACGTGATACATGCTTTGGACAATCATGTCTCGAAAGAGACAGGACTGATTGGACAGAAGATTATCCCGCAGTAGGTTGCCATTACTTTCTGCAGTAGATTGGTTGCCAGCCAAGGCTATAGACCCCAATCTGTCCTGTTATTTGACTTAGAGCTGGAGGAGGAAGAGATGTATTATATTATTAAGTAGTAATAAATGGGGTATCAGTTTATTACTGCATAACAATAAAAACCGTCCCCCCACTTTATGCCCAGTAGAAGCCTTAATCATGATTTCAACTATTATATTTAGTCAGTAAATTAAGTGCCATACGTGATACACGCTTTGGGCGATCATGTCTCGAAAGAGACAGGACTGATTAGACAGAAGATTATCCTGCAGTAGGTTGCCATTGCTTTCTGTAGTAGACTGGTTGCCAGCCAAGGCTATAGAACCCAATCAGTCTTATTATTTAACCCATAATTGAAGGGAAGAGATGGATTAATACCTTTCCCAAGAGTATTTGTGCATAAGTGAATGCAAGGAATTCAACTGGAATTCAAACTCGGCATCCCGATTTGTTGTTCCGAGTCGATATCCACTGGACCAAAACACACATCCACTATAGGTTCCATATCTGTATATAATACACATACATAACTTTAGTAAAAATTTAAACAACTTTGTTCTAGAATGCAAGTAATTGTTTTTTATGTTATGTTTCACACAAAGCAGAGTTGTATCACCCGCATATTGCTTTGCTTAGAGTACTGCTATTCTGAAGAGGATTACATGAGAGCAGAGTAACAAAATAAAGAACAAGGTACAGCGGGTTTCGGAGAAAGTATAAGGGGTAGATGGGATTTAGAGAGGTAGGAGATAGCAATTAATGTTGCATTTAAACTCTTGAAGGTTGTAGCTATCAGGAAAGCAACTATACAGAAGGAAGTTCTGCTGGAGGGAAATGCAAGAAAAGAAACTGCTAGAGTGCATTTGACTGTAAAAAAGTGGGACCTAGTTGCCAGTCTAGCAGCCTGAGTAAATTCATGTAAAGGGGGCACCAGGGAGATAAGCTCGTCAAAGCAGAAGCCATGAAAATATTTGTAGAAGAGACAGTGGGAAGTCACATCCGATTGGTGAAAAAGTGACGGAAGTCCAACTGCCAAATTGGGATTGGTTGCATTGCAGATCCTCCTTTGGATTTTATCGAGAACTTTGAGTGAAGGACAGGAGCATTGGACCAAATATGACAATAGTATTCAATGCATGGACAAATGGCTGATTTGTACATGTGCAAGATGGATTGACGAAGAGAACTTCCTGGCCCAACACAGTGACCCAATACTTTCCTAGCAGTAGATGCAGCTATAGATTTGATGAAGTCATTCCCCTTGAGGTCGGTTGAGAGAGTGAAGCTGAGAAGTATGTGTGTGTATTTAATCCAACCCTATTTCTTAGCATACTTCAATGTTTTTAAACAGTGAAATTAACATGAGCCAGCCTAGATCAAGAGGTCTTACTAAAGAAAAATGTGCCTCACAACAGGAACTGAGCATGTATTTACATTATTCGAACTATTGTACTCATCTTTGTTGCCATTTGTATGACATTTCGGCTATTGTATGCTCTAGCCTTCTTCAGTTGCTAGGAGTTACGAACCAAACCCTTTATTACAATCACTCGGGTATATGAACTCCATTCCTTGCCTTGAGTCTCTTTGGGAAATAATGAGTTATTTCCCTATAACCCTGTATGCTACTTGATCACCACTAGCCTGGTATTGAACTCACAACTCCTTGGTTAAAGACACAGGAATTAACCAATGTCTTTATCCACTGGGCCATGTATCCTTAAGGACAAGAACAACTGAACATGTTGCCACTTTTTCTATCAAGGAAACCACTCATGTGGATAAAGTGTCTTGTTACCAGTTAGGCCACAAAAAAAATGTCATGATTGAACCTCGCCTTATACAGATGTCATTTTCCTGATGTAAGAAAGCACAATAGAAGCAATTTCTTTTGGGAAAAACATTTTTCTTTAGTAGAATATAGATCTAGGCCAGTTTTACATTTAAAAAAAAATATGGAAAAAAAAAAGATGTCAACTCGAATATTTGTACTCACTAAAGATAAATTTATGGTAATAAGATTATGTAGTTAAAATTAGAAACATAAGTATGTTTATAACATCACTACAAAGTGGCTATTTTGTTTCCACACTTTTTGTGTTTTATAAATTGTTGAAGCAAAAAAAAAAAGCTACTTTGTAGTGATGTTATCTTATAAATTTTAAATAAATATTATTTGCTCTACTTTGTATTGGGAACTCTTAAGAATAGTATTTTTTTTATATTGGAATTTTATTCCATCTATACCAACACTATACTTGTTTGTTTGTTTGTTTGTTTAAGCAATAAAAATAAAAGGAAAAGGGGAAAAGATAAAATTAGGTTAAAAGTAGGTTGTCATTCTGACCGTTAAGGAGAAGAAAGAAGGAAAACTCAGCATGTATTCTTTGAAAAATACTGGCCAAATCCTAAAATGAATTTTCTCACTGATTAGTTAAAAGGAACACACACAAATTTTATATCTTCCTGCATACATAAACAGCAAACCTAAGGATTTTTGTATTTAAATGTCAATCATTTGCACAACCAACATCCAACATTGCCTGATGAAGAGAATCTATCTCGAAACATAGAAATTTCCGTGTCACAACACAAAATTAATATATATATATATATAATTGTATTGAACACTTTTTAATACAACTGTGTATTAGTCTAAATTAATTACGACCAAAAACTAACTAACTAATCAACATACTCTTGTCTTACAAATGGGCATGACAGTAAATTGCATCCAGCAGCAAGGCCTCTGATTGGGAGGTTGTGAGGAGCATGGAACCACTTCTTAATTGTTGTTGTTCCCAGGTCCTCCCTGACCTGGAGTGGTAGCACCTGTTAGGGTCCCAGCTATGGGCAAATAGTTAACCTCTAAACTGGGGTCAAAACACTATGAAAGTATAAAAATACACTTTTATAGAAATATATACATTTTTGAAAAAATTATTACCATAAATAATTTTTGAAGGAAAAAAATTATTCTCAGCAAAATATATTTGAATACAAAACTAGAAGGCATTTTCAGTTTTCTAAAACAAAAAAGAAAAAAAACAAAAAATTTTCACTAAAATTTTACTAGATCAACCTTCTCACTATAACCAAATATTAAAAAAAAATACCTTAAAACCCTAGCTTTTTTGGCATTAAATAACCCACAGAGGTGTTGATATGCTGTTAAAGCGGACTCAAACTTAAACTCAAATTTGCTTATGATTTTATCACTAAAATGGCCCTATTTTAACAACAAACACTTAAAAAACAATACATTGATTTTGTTTAAAAATTCACTTATTTAAAAAAGTGCTAATCCTGAAGCTGCATTATTTTAATAACAGTTTCTTTTCTTGCACATCCCATCTGTGGAACTCCTTTTTATTTGCTTCCTTGATAGCTGCAATCTCCAAAATGTTAAATGCATTATATATTAGTTCCTTTTTTATCAAAATCTGACTAAATCAACCTTCTCACTATAACCAAACTTTTAAAACAAAATACCTTAAAACCCTACCTTTTTTGGCATTAAATAACTCACAGAGGTGTTGATATGCCATTAAACAAAACTCAAACTTTTATCATCAGTGTATTTTAACAATAAACGATACTTGATTTATCAGACTGCATGGAGAAGAATCAACAATGCAAGAATTTAAAATATCACACTCACTGAAAAATATACCAGTTCCAAACAAACATGAATATATGCTATGTTTATTACAAAAAATTGAACAGTTTCTTACCAGAATCAGATAGGAAGCATTCTTCTTTTTCTATGCGCTCTGTCCCTTCAGGACGTAGGCGATCATGGCTTTCCACATCTCCCTATCCCTGGTGGCTCTTAGTACGCCTTCTCCTGTTACACCATGCTACTCTCGTTCCGTCATCCACCTGATTAGGTCCTTCAAATATGTTATCCATTGCTTTCTCCTGTTTCTTTTTCCCTGTGTCTGGCCTGTTAATATCAGGTTCTCCAAGCCCTCTTTCCTCATTGCATGTCCCAGGAACTTCAGCTGTCTCTTCTTGATGCTCAGTATTCATTTCCTTTTCGTTTCCATCATTTCTAAGACCTCATCATTGCTCACATGCTTGATCCATGATATTCGCAGCATCCTTCTGTAGAACCACATTTCAGTTGCTTCAAGTTTTTTCTTCATCTTTGATGATATTGTCCAACATTCACTGCCATATTGAAGAACTGATATCACATAGCAATCCAGTACTCTCATCTTTGTTTCTAGCGAACCATCCTGTTCATACTATTCCACAATGGTGAAACATGTATTAAAAAAAAATCAAATAACAACACATTTGATGTACCACAAGGCTCATTTGACAGAAATGAAATTTCAGAATGGATGGGAATACACATCCTAAGCAAAATCAATGAAATTATCCACATAGATATCTACAGATTTTACAGAGACGATGGATTAATGATAGCACCAGACGACAAAAGAGAGAATGATAGAGTAAGAAAAATGCTTTACAAACTCTTCAAAAATCTAGATTCTCAAGTCGTAGTTGAAAGGGGGATGTTAAAATAAAGCGGATACGAAAATTTAA
Organism: Ascarosepion bandense; assembly: GCA_037127315.1. Classification (NCBI taxonomy): domain Eukaryota; kingdom Metazoa; phylum Mollusca; class Cephalopoda; order Sepiida; family Sepiidae; genus Ascarosepion; species Ascarosepion bandense. The sequence goes on along the minus strand of JBBBDQ010001026.1, from coordinate 4,626,225 downwards.
ATATCTGGGAAGCGTTCTAACTGAAGACGGAAAGTGCGACACAGAGATCCAAAGGTGAATTGGCATGGTGAAAAATGCATTCCAGAAGCTGAGTAGAGTATTAAGAGACAGGAAAATTTCGCTAGAAACAAAGAAGAGATTACTGGATTACTATGTGATGTCAGTTCTTCAATATGGCAGTGAATGCTAGACAATATCATCGAAGATGAAGGAAAAAGTTGAAGCAATTGAAATGTGGTTCTACAGAAGCATGCTGGATATAAAGTGGGGGATCATTTCAATATTACAATCAATATATATACTGACCCCTCACTTTGTGGTCATAGCAGTATCTATATATTTATATTCTTGAGATCAAAAAGCACAAGGATGCATTCCAGGAGCCGAGTAGAGTATTAAGAAACAGGACAATTTCCCTAGAAACAAAGAAGAGAATACTAGATTGCTATGTGATGTCAGTTCTTCAATATGGCAGTGAATGTTGGACAATATCATCAAGGATGAAAGAAAAACTTGAAGTAGCTGAAATGTGGTTCTACAGAAGGATGATGTGGATATCGTGGACCGAGCAATGACAAGGTGTTGGACAGGATGGAAACAAAAAAGAAATTAATATTGAGCATCAGGAAGAGATAATTGAAGTTCCTGGGACATGCAATGAGGAAGGAGGGCTTGAAGAACCTGATACTAACAGGCCAGATAGAGGGGAAAAGAGACAGGAAAGAAGCGGATAACATATTTGAAGGACCTGAGCAGATGGATGACAGAACAGGAACTGCGGGATGTTACAGGAGAAGGCGTGTTAAGAGCCAGCAGGGATAGGGAGACGTGGAAGGCCATGATCGCTTATGCCCTGAAAGGACATGGCACATAAAAGAATATATATGCCAACTGTTTATAAGAAATTATAATGTGGGTATAAAATGGGGGATCAATTCTATATTATAATCAATATATAAACGGATCCCTCATTTTGTGGCAATGCTAGTTTATATACATTTATATTCTAGATTTATGGGCCTGAGCTAGTGGATGACAGAACGGAGGTTGCATAATGCAACAGGAGAAAGCGTGCTGAGAGCCACCAGGGATAGGGAGACGTGGAAGGCCATGATCACCTACATCCTGAAGGGACAAGGCACATAGAAGAAGTTGAAACAAATAAGATAGTCCAACATTTAGATGTAGAATTTAATTTACAAACTGGTAGTATCTCTCCATAAATGAAAGCAAACGCACCTTTAAGGTAAACACAAGACCTAACCATCTCACAGGCATAACGAACCACATCAATAAAGTAATAAAGTACAGGTTATCAAAATATTTGTCAAACAAAGCAGTATTTGATGAAAAGAAAAAAGGTTATGAAAATGCCCTGAAAAGAATCTGGCCATAAGAACATTTTAGAATACAAACCTTAGCCAAGCAGAGAAATAAAAACATTATCTGGTTCAACCCACCATTTAACTTATAAGTAAAAACCAAAATAGGACAAATATTTTTAAAAATAATCAATCAACACTTTACAAAAATGTCAGAATTAAACAAAATTTTCAATAGGAATTTAATAAAACTGAGTTACAGCTGTATTAGTAATTTAGAAAATTACATAAAAAAACAAAATGCCAGAAACCTAAATAGAACCATACAAAACATCATTAACAAGGAATGGAAGTGTAGAGACAAAAATAAATGCTCACTTAACGGACTTTGTAATACAAAATCGATTATTTACAAAGCAAAAGTACAAGACATAAACGGTCAAAGCAAAACATATTTAGGATCTACCAAAGACAGTTTTAAAGTCAGATGGAATAACCATAAGTCTACATTTAAACTGGAAAACATAAAAACTTATACAAAACTGGCTTGCTACGTGTGGAAATTAAAATTGAAATAAGGAAAAGACCCTGATAAAACTTGAAGCATAGTAAAAGCAGCCAACCTTTACATGATGGTAAAATATGCAGATTATGCCAGGAGGAAAAAATTGGCTATTATGTTGTTCCCTGGCAAAAATGAATTACTAAGTGAATAAACTGAAGTTATATCTAAGGGTAACCATACAAATAAATACCTAACCGTATCATATAATCATGGATGAAAGCGTTCTAAGACCTTTTAGTAACTTCTTCTAATTTTGAAAATTGCGTGTTTATAAACGATCCCTGTTACGTGAGCATTTGAAAATTGCTAAAATCAGTTATTGTAAATTACCTGAAGACACCAAAAGGTAGAAACCGAGGTCGCAAAATAACTTGTTTCCAAATAAAAATATTCAAAAGTGCTACAATATAATTGTATTGAATACTTTTTAATGCAACTGTGTACCGGTGTAATAATAAACCAAAAACTCGTGTGTAGGTGTGCATGTTTGCAGAATACACAGAGTTCAACGAATGAATTGTCTAAATGGTGCAAAAATGAAAATATCATTCACATCTTATTTTAACAGAAATATTTATCAAAATTACACAAAAATATCTTGACATACTAAAGAGTAAATTGATTCAATAAAATCACGATTGGCTTCAACCACAACCTTCAGAAGACTTCACAATCTCCGGCTTCTCTTCTGGATGGTCTCCACAGTCCTCAGATTGACACTCATATACACTGAAATGTTCGTGTTAAAGCTTCTGGTGAGAATGCCAAGCAGTACAGCATGCTGTTTCCAAATTTCTGGTAGAGTGAATTGCGTCATGAAGCTCTTTCTCACAAATGGTGCCCAATTGACGCTAATTTACTGTACAGTTGACAAAATAGAAAACAATGTGCATGCACAAAATTAAAAATATAAAATGTTGACAATTTACCCATTGCACTCTGCTCTTTGTTTCTAGTGAAATTTTCCTGTTTCTTAATACTTTACTCAGCTTCTGGAATGCTTCTTTTGCCATGCCAATTCGCCTTCGGACCTCAGTGTCATACTTTCCGTCTTCTGTTATAACACTTCCCAAGTATTTAAATTTTTGTACCTGTTTGATTCTAGTATCCCCTACCTGTATTTGGCATATTGGGCTTCCCTTTTTACTGATGACCATATATTCAGTTTTCTTGCAGTTTATTTGTAGTCCTTTCTTATCACTCTCTTCAGCTACCTTCTGTAAGAGGTCTTGTAGTTTTCTTTCCGTGCTATCAGCACTGTATCATCTGTGTACCTTAGGTTGTTTAAATTGTGGCCTCTGATGACAAATCCAGACATAACTTCTAGGGTTCTCAAAATATTCTCACTGTACAAGTTGAACAGATCCACTGAAAAGACACATCCTTGTCTTACGCCCCTTTCTATCTTTGTATATCTGCTGAATTCATTACCTGTCCATATACAAGCGGTTTTTCTGCCAGTAAAAATTCTTGATTACTCTTAAGTTTTTCCCAAATATGTCAAGGCTGCCAAGCATCTCCATCAATTCTTTGTGGTGTATTTTGTCAAACACCTTCGCATAATCAATGAAGCACAGGTATAAGTCCTTCATTTATATTGTTCTTTCGAAGAGCATCCTAATCATAAATATGGCATTCCTTGTTCCAGTGTCTTTGATGAAACCTCACTGTTCTTGTCCTATCTCTGGCTGATTCTGCTCCTTGCTCTATTCATCAGAATTCGGATGATCAGTTTTGTTATATGGCTCATTAAACTGATTGTTCTGTGGAGTTCGCACTCATTTGCTCCTGGCTTTTTATGTAGTGCTATGAAAATCAACTTGCTGAGGTCATCTGGTATTACACCACTTTTATAGATTTCATTTATTATTTCTGTAATTTTCTCTATAACAAATTCTTCCAGGGCTATCAGCAGCTCTATGACTATACCGTCTGGTCCAGCTGCTTTGTTTCTGTTCAGTTTGGCTACTGCAGATTCCACTTCATACTAAGTTGCCCAAAAAACAATTCTAGATGTTATAAATGAAAACGATTCATCACAAGTCCTTAACTTTTGTTTATTAGTCAGAAAAGTTACTCTAGTTCGAGGAACTTGATTTCTCTACTTCTATTGATGCATGTTCAAGAAATAAAAGGACTTTTTTGATGAAACACAAATAAATTATATTTTGACTAATGAATAGTTGTTAAACCACTTGACCAAACCTTGCACAAATCGGAAGTGAATGTCCTTTGGCCCACCTTAGACACACGACAAGTGTTTGCTGAAATTTAATACAAGTTTATTCAGCATGTGCTCACTTGATAAACTGGTCTGAAGAGGACAGTTTTTTTATGAAACTTTGAACTAAGAAGAAGGTTTACATAAACAGGGGAAATTACTTTGTTAAAAGTGTTTTTTTTTATGTCTAAGTTAACGTTACAGTCTCTTCTCAAGGAGGTGGAAGTTAGAATAAAGACTGGAGTTTTATATTCTGTGGGCGTTGTTGTTGTCCAATGTTTTTGAGATCAAGTATTATCATTAGGATTCAATTCTGGTTTGATTTTTTTTTTTTTTAATATTTTCTTTCGCTATTGCTTTTTGACATTTATTTTATAACGTTAATATTTTGTAATGTTGTCCTGAAGGGAACTTTTGGTAACTCACTATTAGCGAGTTAAAATATTTTGGTAACTTCACATAACATCTGGTCCTGAGCATGACAGTAAACTGCATCTGGCAGCAAGGCCTCTGATTCGGAGATTGTGAGGAGCATGGAACCACCTCTTAATTGCTGTTGTTTGCAGGTCCACCCTGACCCGGAGTGGCAGCATCTGTTAGGGCCCCAGCTATTGGTGAATAGTTAATTCCCAAACTGAGGTCAAAACACTATGAAAATATAAAAATACGCTTTTATTGAAATATACACATAAAAATATTGCCAACAATATATTTTTAAAGAAAATAATTATTACCTGAAAACATTTTTGAAGGAAAAAAAATTCTCAGCAAAACATTTTTGAATACCAAACTAGAAGACATTTTCAGTTTTCTAAAATAAAAAGAATAAAAACAAAACATTTTCATTAAAATCAGATTAAATCAACCTTCTCACTATAACCGAACATTTAAAAAAAAACAACCTTAAAACCATACCTTTTTGGCATTAAATAACCCACAGAGCTGTTGATATGCCATTAAACAAAATTCAAATTCACATAAAATCAATGTAGTAAATGAATCCTTTGAATAACAGACAATAGTGCTCTCCGAATAATTTTCTCATATAATTCACTCTGAAACAATCTTTTCTGTCTGAGTGCATTATATACTAAATATTTATAGTCACATGATCCCAGTAGTGCAATTCATTCAACAGTTATGTTTGTTGCCTGGAAATCCATGTTTGACCAAATATGTTGGTATCGTCACTTTCTTATATAACAACCTATAACATTAAAGCAGGACATTTTTTTGCGAATTTATTAATCAATTATGACTAAAAAAGACTATTTGGCCAGATTGTTAGTCACAAAATAAAATCACAAGATGATTGTAACCTTCTGCTGTAGATTAACAAGGCAGTGGTGAGGCAAGTTGAGAGAAGTTGACAGGTTGAACCATATGATGGGTGTGTCTTTCTTTTCTTGTGGTAGCCAGGTGGTCTGTTGTCCCCCTCTGTCTTCTTGCTCGAGGAGCTACTGTCTTACAGAAAAGTCCTTCATTATCCTGTCAACTCTTTCAAATGTAATTCATCAAGAACTCAGGGTCTGGCTTTGCTCGGTGACCCTTTTTGTCAGAATCCTTTGACATGGTTCTTAGAAAGTCCATTCTATTTAGGTGACCTCCTTTGCCAATTCAATAGCTGTTGAAATATTTTTCAGATATTTGTCTTTGACCAGATATAGGATGACAATGATATCCCTACATTGGCAACATGAAAGATTGTTGTGCACTCGTAGTCAATGGTGGTAGTTTTCAAGACCTTGTACTATGCTCTACTGAGGCAATAACTAGTGGACAGTTGACCAAAGATTAAAACCTTTGGTTGGTCATATCCTTAATTTGTGATCGTCTAGCTCAATTGTATCTTGGGGACACCAGCTTCATGCAAGCGATTTTTACAGTTTTAAAATATCAGTAATTGAATGATTAATTTTTTATGACTTATCAACCCTTTGAAGGTTATTTAAAGCCAGAAAATATTTTTAGATAGTAAATTTTTTTTTTTTTTTTTTTTAAATAATAATTATTTTAGTGATATAAATCTTACTAAATCCATGGCTTCTTCTTCTTCTTCTATGTGCCCTGTCCCTTCAGGACGTAGGCGATCATGGATCTCCACGTCTCTCTATCCCTTGTGGCTCTTAGTATGTTTGCTCCTGTTGCTCCTGGCAACCCCCGTTCCGTCATCCACCTGATCAGACTCTGCAGATATGTTATCCGCTGCCTTCCTCTGTCTCTCCTTCCTTCTATCTGTCCAGTCAGTATCAGGTCCTCCAGGCTCTCCTTCCTCATTGCGTGTCCCAGGAACTTCAGTTGTCTCTTCCTGATGCTCAGCATCAATTTCCTTTTTGTTGCCATTCTTTCTAACACTTCGTCGTTGCTTGTATGCTCAGTCCACGATATACGTAGCATCCTTCTGTAGAACCACATTTCGGCCGCTTCCAGTTTTGTCCTCATTTTCGATGATATTGTCCAGCATTCACAGCCGTACTGAAGAACTGACATCACGTAGCAGTCTAGCACTCTTTTCTTCGTTTCTATTGAGATCTTCCTGTGTGTTAGTATTTTGCTCATCTTCTGGAACGCGTCCTTTGCCATGCCAATTCGCCTTCGGATCTCCGTGTCGCACTTTCCATCTCCTGTTAGAACACTTCCTAGGTACTTAAATTCTTGGACTTGTTTGATTCTGTTATCCCCCACCTGTATTTGGCATTTTGGGTTGTATCTTTTGCTGATGACCATGCACTCAGTTTTCTTAAAGTTTATTTGTAGTCCTTTCTTGTCACTCTCCACTGCTACTTTCTGTATGAGATCTTGCAGTTTCCTTTCCGTGTCCGCAATCAGTACTGTATCGTCCGCGTATCTTATGTTGTTCAGGTTGTGGCCTCCAATAATAAATCCTGGTGTGTCATCTAGGGTCCTCAAAATATTCTCGCTGTATAGGTTGAACAAATCCGGAGGGAGGAGAAAAAATGGATTCAGGATTTATGCCTTTCTCAATTGTATTTGCATATCAGTAAATATAATAAACCTAGTGGGAATTGAAACTCAGATGTCTGATTAACAATTATAAACCATTATCTATTGCACCACCTGCAAATCTAAATTTATAGTATCTGGTACTCTTAAATTATTATCCATGTCATCAGGCTCAACATTGCTTAATTTCAATGATCTTACAGGAAGTAGTGTTTCAACATATGATTGTAATCTGTATCACCTGAACATCCAAGTTTACAGCTTCTGGTATTCCCATTTAGTCATCTGTTAACATTGCTTAGGTGACTTTGAAAATAGTCAGAGATAAGGTATGTTTAAGAATCAATGATTGACATGACGATAGAAAATGCTTATTTTAGCCTAGTAAGAATCATCCACAAGAATTGCGTGTCTCCTTACTTTTATGCTCACACACCCTGATTGAGCACTTGGAAGAATGGTAGACTTTGAAAAACAGTAGCATGTACGCATCACTCATTCAGTAATGGATTAGAGCACTCTGGCTATTGGGTGGGTATAATGACAATATACACGCTAAAAAGTCTGCCTTCTTCTACCAAACGCCCATAGCCCAGAGGTAGAATTGCTGACTGACGCCAATTCAGTTGGGTTTCAATCCTGGGTTAAAAACAATTGGAGTCTAACCGTGCTGATGAGCTGTGAAACAGATCTGTCTGCGGATGACTATATATATATATATATATATATATATATATATTGTACAGTCTTCTAAAGACTAATCAGTCTGTTGTCTTTCTATTTTGGTACCAAAAGATAAGACAAAGGCCCAGTCTGTAAATTCTTGTATTATAGATCGAAATTTGGAGATAGTTCTTTCAAGAGGGAACATTAAAGAGGCTTAGTGTCTTAGATAAATTGAACTGTCTTTTTTTCACTTTCAAAGTCAAAACTCGAATGCAAGAATCTGTTTTCATGGAGCCATGAACCAAATAAATATATGGAATTGTTTGGAATTAAAAAAAATTGTAAAAATGTTGAAAATAAACTTCAACAATATGAATTTGAACATTCTTTATTGCATGGGACATTTCATTGTACTGCTAAATCTTCTTAAAAAGGCAAACATTTATTCCCTAAAACATAATCTTTTGAGCAAGAAGATGCTTATATGGTCTGTCTGGAAATCATACAATTATTTGATATTAACGGATAAAAGACTACCTTGAGTTATGTTGCCTTAGTCCACTTCAGAGTACTTACTGGAAGCCTCATTCACATTTCCCAGCATTTTTTCCATTTTTAGCCTCACACACACTTCCCAGCATCCTTTTCATTTTTAAAAACATCTTCAGAATCATCATCAGCTACATTAATGAGCTTTTATTTTCTTTAAGAAAAGCCAGTTGTTGCTGGGAATCAAATCTGGCACATAGAATATTTACAGAACAAGGTGATGGGATGTTTTGTTTTAAAAGAAAAAGACTGCAGGAAACTACAAGAATCTGCTTGCTTGGTCATTGTGAATTTAACTGATGACTGAGTAACCCTATGGCCGAGTGTTTGTTCCTTTATAATGTCTCCTCTGATTTGTTGCCAAGTGACATCAAAGCTAGATTACTGCCTTTTGCTATTTAAAGGAAGTAAATTTGTTTGGACAAACTTCCACATCAGTAATAATCTGTAGAACTAGATATTAAGTGCGTTCTGTTAGTGGGAATGAGTTGTGTAATGAAAGATGTGACTTACCTTGGAATTCGAAACAAGTGTGAATGTGTCTTGTCTGCAGAGTAATAACAAAGAAATATGCCGCTATTGAGGACACAATTTATGTGCACATATCTCATCCAAAACAAGATGATATTCACACATGCAAATTTTGGCTGTCTTGGAATAGCATAAAAAGTAAGGTGCCAGCAGTGCTAGAGGTGTTTTTTTTTTGTTTTTTTTTTAGTGACCTGCATGTGTTAGAGTTGGACTTTCAGATCGACAGTCAGACTAACAAAGAGGGAGTAGGAGTGGCTTAGTTGATGTCATTTACCCCCAGTGTAGGCTGAGAAAGGGAGCCACGAAATCCATTTCCTTGTGGCAACCAAAGAAAAAGAAAACAGCTGGCCTGCCATCCCACCTCATCATTATATATATATTTTTTTTTTCCTACAAGTTGCAAAGTCTCTGCAGGGTTGTCAGAATCATTTAGAATTAAAAAAATTCTAACAGTAATTGGAGTGCAATTGATTTTTTTTTTCCAGTAAGGGTCAACCTGTAAAAGGTCCAGGGCCAGAACACTCAAGGTTTAGTGTTATTTAAGGGGCAGTTTATATGGATAAAAGAGGAAGATAACAGTTAACTATAGATTTGAACAGTTTAAGATTGTAGTGATCAAGAAAACATCTTCTTGGGAGTCTGTTTCACAAAGCAGTGGTTCACAGGAAGCTGTTTGAGTAGAACTTCTTGCTGATGAAATACGAAGGGAATGTGGTTGGTTTGTTACTATGTCCTAGCTGTAACGATTAAACCTGGTGGAACCAAGGAATGCAGTTCCTCAGCATTTTCCATGGTAGTAATGATGGAGCAGTGAGAGTCTCACTGCATCCTGCCTGTGAGAGATTAGAGTATGGAAAATAGTTGTTCTTCAATAAGGGTTCGGAGAAACTTTTTAACTCTATCAAGACTGGGCAGAAGCGACCTAGTCTCACCTTTCCAAATATGACAATATTATTTCATTTTCAACTTGATCTGGCATTTATAAAAGGACATGAAGCAGTACAGGGGTCGATCATTTTACCTGCATTTCTAGTGATGGGTCATATATAAGAGTTTCACTTGAGATTGAATATGAATTTGAGACCCAATAGTCTCACGAGGCATGGTGAACATCCCCTCATAGTGACTGTTGGTAGTTTGGGGTCTGATCAATGGTGATGGAATTATAGATGGTAAATATGTGAGGATTATATTAGGAGAGGTAGACAGTGTTTGGAAGTTCACTAAATGAACATTTAAAGAAATGAAAGAGATATAATAGAATAAACTTACGAAAAGATTGATCACACCTGATATCGGTCAGTTAAGTGCCATATGTTATACACCCTTGGGCAATCATGTCTCAAAAGAGACATGACTTACTGGCCAGAAGATTCTCTCACAGTAGGTTGCCATTGCTTTCTGCGATAGACTGGTTGCCAGCCAAGGCAATACATGTCCTGTTATTTTGACTCATAGCTAGAGGGGGAAGAGATGTATTATATTATTAAGTAGTAATTAGTGAGGGATCAGTTTATTACTTCATAACAATAGAAAAACGACCCCACCACTTTATGCCCAGCAGAAGCCTTAATCATGTTTTCAACTATTATATTCATTCAGTCAATTAAGTGCCATATGTGATACACACTTGAGCAATAATGTCTTGAAAGAGACATGACTGACTGGGCAGAAGATTATCCTGGAGTAGGTTGCCATTACTTTTTGCAGTAGATTGGTTGCCAGCCAAGGCTATAGAACCCAATCTGTCTTGTTATTTAACCCATAACAGGAGGGAAGAGAGGGATTAATACCTTTCCTAAGGGTATTTGTGTGTAAGTGAATGCAGGGAATTTAACTGGAATTTGAACTCGGCTCCCCGATTTCTCGTTTCAAGCTGATATCTACAATTGATGGAAAACAAGTTGGTGCATTGACAATGAGGGATCTTCAGATTTGTGTGAGAGAAAGCATTATGGGGTGATGATGGAATTGGTTTTAGTTTTGGTAAAAGTCAGCATAGATTTTGAAAGACATCAAACCCGAGAAAGAAAAAGGGCAAGGTTTCTTGGTGCCGGGTTAGCAAAGAAAAATGGTTGTTAAATGTTGTAGACTCAAGAAATAGTGCATTTGTATCACTTGTCCTTTTAGGAGGCACGGTGGAGTTACGGATAGGTGCTCGGATTGACAAATAGGAGAGCTGGGCTCAAATTTCAGTCAAATTCATTACATTCACTCACCTGCTAATACCCATGGGACAGTCATGAATCCATTGCTTCTTCTCCCAGCTATGAGTAAATAGCAGGAAAGACTGGGTAATATAGCCTTAGTTAGTCACATGTTTACCAAAATAATAAATGGCAATCTATTGAGGGGGGAATCTTTGCAGTTGGGGACTGCTTGCGGAGCCCCAATAAAAAGTCCCTTCTATGGAAGAAGCCAGCTCAATCCATCCAGGGTGAATGTCATCACAAGCACAAGTGAGTACTGGTCTTTTGTAACCAGGATGAAAATTATGGATTAAATAAATGTCTAAAAAAGAATCTTAATTAGATTTTTTAAATTTTTTATAATCATGTCATCCCAAGCAAGGAATTTTACTGCCACTGTTTTGCAGGGGGTTAAATAGGAAGAATGTTATGAGAAAGAGTGACAGGTTATAGGGGGTGTCAGGAAGTTGGTAAAGAGAAAGATGAGAATACTGATAAGTGTTGGGTGGATGGAGAAAGGAGCATGAGAGAGGATGCAAGTTAGTGAGACTAGATGACTGTTGATTTTACATTTGAATTCTTGAAGGTTGAAGCTGTTGGGAAAGCAAGTAAGCAGGAGGTAAGTGTGAGAAAAGAAGCTGATGGAGTAGAATTTGCATTTACAATTATTGGTTTCACAGTAAAATATCTGCTAATCTTGTGGCTTGAGGAAATTCACATATAGAAGGTACCAGTGAGCTAAGTTCATCGGAGCAGAAGCTGTGAAAGTATTTATAGAAGAGACACAGAAAGCCACACTGCGTCGGTGAGAAAATGACTGTATCCTAGCTGCCAAGTTGGGATCGATCACATTACAGATTCTCTGTTAGATTTTGTCAAGGACCACTAGGTGGATAAAAGAAGCACCCGACCAGATATGGCAGCAGTATTCAATGCACGGGCAGATGGTAGGATGTGTGTTGTGGTGTAGTGGATAATGGCTTGGAGCAAGAAATTGGAGAGCTGAGTTCAAATTCTAGTTGAATTTGTTGCAATATGTGCAAATACCCTTGGGAAAGGTATTACCCCATCTCTTCTCCCTCTAGCTATGGGTTGAAGAGCAGGACAGATTGGAGTCAACAGCCTTGGTTGGCAATCCCTCTACCAAAGAAAATAATGGCAACCTACTGTGGAAAAATCTTCTGCCAAGTCAGTCATGTCTCTTTTGAGACATGATCGCCAAGGTGTGTAACACGAATGGCCCTTAACTGACTGACTGAATATAATAGTTGGAAGCAGAAGTAAAGCTTTCACTAGGCATAAAGTGGGGGATTGGTTTTCTTTAGTTTTGTAGTAATAAACTGATCTACCACTAATTACTACTTATTAATATAATATATAATCCATCTATTCTCTCTCCTGCTATGGCTTTAATAGCAGAACAGATCGGATTTTATAGCCTTGGTTGTCAACCAGTCTTCCACAGAACGTAATGGCAACTTCCTGCAGAAAAATCTTCTGCCCAGTTAGTCATGTCTCTTTTGAGACATGATCACCTGAGCGTGTATCACATATAGCACTTAACTAAGTTAGAGCCCATAAGTGAATTATGGTAATAGAACTAGCAAGGATTGAATATTAGATTTGTTCAGTCTCTTTCCAGTCCTTCTAGCCTGGGGTTGATATAAATAATATTTTCTGGATAAAAGTTGGTTATTTTTGTTTTGTAACATACAAATTAAGGATCGGTTCAGTCTTGGGTCACTTGTCACTATTAGAGGTATCTGGTTTTCAGACAATAGAAGACACTGGTGGACTTGGGATTAATTGCTAGAAAGCAGTTGTACATCAATGTCAAGACAGACAAATTTTCTATTTTAGGGATACAATTGGGATTGTGATATTAAGACCATTTGACCACTATATGAAACACTGTCAACCAGACTATGAACGAACAAATGTATGGGTACAATTGCTTTATTGCAGAATCATATCATATCATATCAGATGATGTTACAAGACTAAGCCTCTTTGATGTGCTAGCTGTTTATGTCATAATAAAAGTTATACAACACTACTAACCAGTTGAAGATCGATCTATATCGTATCATGAAACAATGGGCATATAAAGTATTAGAGGTCTGCCTGTTTGTGAGCTGTTAAGACTTTGTGACAGAGAATGCAAGTTGAATGGCGGAAATGAACAGAACTTACTGTATTCTCAAAGAAAAAGGGTTTTGTTTAATGGCATATCAACCTCTGTGGGTTAGTTAATGCCAAAAAAGTAGGGTTTAAAGGTATTTTTTTATGTTTGGTTATTGTCAGAAGGTTGATTTAGTCAGATATTGATGAAAAAAAAAAATTTTTATTTTTAAAAAACAGAAGATGTCTTCTATTTTGTATTCAAAAATGTATTGCTGGCAATAATTTTTCTTTTCTTCAAAAATATATCATGGCAATAATTTTTTCTTTTCTTTAAAAATGTATATTTTTCTATAAAAGCCTATTTTTAGACTTTCATAGTGTCTTGATCCCAGTTTGGGGGTTAACTATTTGCCCATAGCTGAGACCCTAACTGGTGCTACCACCTCGGGTCAGAGTGGACCTGGGAACAACAGCAATTAAGAGATGGTTCTATGCTCCTCACAGCCTCCCAATCAGAGGTCTTGTTGCTGGATGCAGTTTACTATCATACCCAGAACCTGAAAGAGAGTTAGACTTTGTTTGGCATTTCAGACTTTGGTTGAAAATCTAATGCAAAAAACACAACAAGATCTGAATGCAAAAAAACACAACTTGAGTTTAATGCAGATGCTTAGTTTAACTCAGGAGTCAAGATGTTTGGTTTAAGAACAAAAAGCTTTGTTGACTCTGGCATCAAAAAATAGAGAAGCCAGAAAACCCTGTGAAGCTAGCTTCACAAGATCTGAGAGGCAGTGTCAGAGAGTGAATTAGACACAAGTGAAATAAGCAGCTATGAGACTAAGAAGAAGGAAAAGATGGAGGAACATCAATAACACCAACGAAACTGATCGCATTTGTTCATTTTTCTTTTAAAAACCTATAGACTTTAAAAAAACCACCACTACTGATCACAATAAATTAAGAAAGATTACACTGAGGTGACCAATATGCCAACTGCCAGTTGGAGAATTTAAAATAAAACAAGTAAAAAATTCAAATACTTGGGAAGTGTTTTGACAGAGGATGGAAAATGCGACATGGAGATCCAAAGACGCATTTCATAAGCTAACCACAATACTGAAGGACAGGAAAATGTCACTAAAAACAAAGAAAAGGGTGCTGGATTGCTATGTGATGTCTGTCCTTCTGTATGGGAGTGAAAGATGAAGGAGAGGCTTGAGGCAGCAGAAATGTGGCTTTACAGAAGGATGCTGAGGATACCATGGACGGAGCACGTGTTCTGAAAGACAGGAAAAACACATTAGAAACAAAGAAAAGAGTGCTGGATTGGTATGTGATATCTGTCCTTCTGTATGGAAGTGAATACTGGACGATCTCATCAAGGATGAAAGGCTTGAGGCAGCAGAAATGTGGTTTTACAGAAGGATGCTGAGGATACCGTGGACAGAGCACATGTGCAACGATGAGATGTTGGAAAAGAAGGCAAACGAGAAGAAAACATAATAAATATCAGGAAGAGACAAATGAGGTCCTGGGACACATAATGAGGAAGGAAGGCCTGGAGAACTTAATACTCACAGGTTGGGTAAATGGAAGAAGAGACAGGGGAAAGCAGTGCAAGAAGAGACAGGGGAAAGCAGTGCAAGACGTACTTGTTAGGTCTGAGCCAATGGTTGACGAAGCAGGGCTTGGAAGAGATACCAAGAGAAAAATTATTGAGAGCGACAAGAGAAAGACCCAAGTGGAAGTCCATGAACGCCTGGGTTCTGAAGAGACATGAAGAAGAAAAAAATATTGTATCAATTCACTAGATAAAGGGGTCTGTTTGTCTTGAAGATCAGCATAAGACAAAAGGCTAGATAGTCATTTAAGTTATGTTATTGAAGATAATAAAAGGGGAAGTTAATTACCTATCATAGATTTTCTGTTAATAATGTCCTATGCACAAACACACATATATAGATGTGAACAGATATTTAGGTCGGGAAGATTAGCCCGTTAAGCTACCATGTTTTTGAACATTTCAGTTTTGCCAGGCGATTTGTTACTCAATAGAAAACACACATAGGCTTGTACAAATGTGGCTGAAAGGATTCCCAATAACAAACCACTTCCCTACCTTGAATTTCCGGTTATGAACTTACAAAGGTGTTTACTGTTAAGTCATCAGTCAAAACAAATTGCCTGACAAAACTGAAAAGGTCGAAACCATGCTAACATAACTGGCTGATCTTCCCTACCTTCAGTTTTTTTTTAAGCGATATTAAAAGTTTTTGTTTTGTAGTTTGTCATTTTTCACCATGCTCCTCATCATGAAGTGTGTGGGTATATATATATATATATATATATATAAATAAACAAAAACTTTTAATAATATCGCTTAAAAAAAAAAAAACTGAAAGAGGGGCTATGAAAAAAGATCAAAAGATCAGCTTAAAAAAATAAAGGTGTGTGTCATAATATACACACCCTTCTCAGAAAATTTAAAAATAAGTTTTGAAATGGAAGTTAGAAGAAACATATCCCCATCTCTCCCAGTAGAGCATAGGCCATTGACGACTCCTTTTCACCATGCTCCTCATCATGAAGTGTGTGGGTATATATATATATATATATATATATATATATAAACAAAAACTTTTAATAATATCGCTTAAAAAAAAAAAAACTGAAAGAGGGGCTATGAAAAAAGATCAAAAGATCAGCTTAAAAAAATAAAGGTGTGTGTCATAATATACACACCCTTCTCAGAAAATTTAAAAATAAGTTTTGAAACGGAAGTTAGAAGAAACATATCCCCATCTCTCCCAGTAGAGCATAGGCCATTGACGACCCCTTTCCATCGACGAGGGTTTGTCAATGCTTCTGTAACATGTCGTTTTTGTTTTTTTTACAAGTAGGAGTGTTGACCTTACGCAGATCCCTTTATCCTCTAGGGAAGAAAACAGTTAAGTGGCGTACATGATACATGCTTAGGTGATCATCTCTTTTGATCCATGACTGACTGGGGAGAAAATTTTCCTGTAGTATGTTGCCTGTTTACTGTTAAGTCATCAGTCAAAATAAATTGCCTGACAAAACTGAAAAGGTCGAAACCATGCTAACATAACTGGCTGATCTTCCTTACCTGTGTGTGTGTATATGTATATATATATATATATATATATATTTTTAAATGGAACTTTGTCTGTGTGTGTCTGTGTGTATCCGTTACCTATAGACTCCGAAATGGCTAAACCGATTTTCTTGAAAATTTACACAGTTGTACTATAAGCGTCTGTGAGTGTTCTTAGCTAGGTTTTGTGTCGAGGTACGCCCGATAAATATCGAAAATCGATAATCGAAAAAATCGGGTTATAGAAGGAGTAGTCCGATTTTAATCAAATTTGATACACTCATAGACAAAGACATAAGAAATGATATTCAGAAGTTTCAAGGTTGCAGTTCTTACAATAGTGCAGAAAATCGATTATATATAAAAGGCAAGATGTTTGTGTGCGTGTCTGTTTATCTGTCCATATGTCCTTTATACAAATCCACAATTTCTATCCGATTCTCACCAAACTTCACACAAGTATTCTTTAGGCTGAGTCTGAGCTCAGGACCATGGATTAGTTTTAATGCTTTCATTATACCCGAGCAATAAAAGATCAAAAGATCGGCTTAAAAAAAATAGAGAAAATCTCCAGGCAGACCTTTCATCCAACAAAACTATTCATGGTTATATGTCAGAAGAAGATTAGGATTAGGGAAAATTTAGGTAAAATTTTAGGTAATGTTCAGAAAGAAGAGGGTGAAAAAAAAAAAAGCATCCCCATCATCAAACCTTCAACCCAGGGATCCAAATAATTCTAATTGAAGCTTGAGATCTCTTCGTTTGCACAGAGAAAGTAGGTTTGACAATATCGTTAAAGCCTCCAGAACAGTCAGGTGGAATGGCGAACAACCTCTGTGCAAAATAGAAAATTGTTCTGCAGAATAAGAGTCACTGCATTCTTTTATAGTTAATAAGTGTTCTACAATGGCAGATATGGTAAGGTGCTGACTACATAGGCCGGATGATTCAAAGATTGGAGGTTTGCATGTCACAACATGTACCCTGTTCTATTCATAAGCACTGCCCTACTTCTCTGAGTGTTCACAGACACCTGAATAATTTTCAGCGCACCTTAAAACAAAGAAAAGAAGAAAACAGTGCATTCAAAAAAACCTAAAGCATAATTTGCGGTTGGCAGAATTTTGATCTGATATTTTTACTGTATAATGAAAGTTCAATCTATGCCATCAGTAAATAAAAGATTGTTGCCAAAAATAGATGGTCCTGGGTATGACTGTAAACTGCATCCAGCAGCAAGGGAGGTTTTGAGGTTGTGAGGAGCATGGAACCACCTCTTAATTGCTGTTGTTCCCAGGTCCACCCTGACCCGGAGTGGTAGCACCTGTTAGGGTCCCAGCTATGGGTAAATAGTTGAACCCCAAACTGTGGTCAAAATGCTATAAAGTATTCATCAAAATTTTTTTGAATGAAAACCGTTACCAACAAAACATTTTTTTTAATGAAAACTGTTACCAACAAAACATTTTTTGAATGAAAAAAACAAATAAACTAAATAAAACAAATCAAAAACGATTTTCAGCATTAAATGACCTAATAAAGGTTGATATGCTGATAAAATGAACCAACCAACCAAAAACAGATCATTTTTAATAATCATTTCACCCCATGCAAGTACTGTCACTGTTGTGCAGGGGGTTACATAAGAGAAGAGTGGTGAGAAAGTGGAACAAGTTGAAGGGGATGTCAGAGAATGAATTAGAGAAAGATGAGAACACTGATATGAAGAGAGCTGCATGAGAGTAGAATGGAAAGGAAGAAGAAAATGATACAGGCGTCGTCGGGGCAAGGATGCGAATCAAAGAAATAAGAGATGGAAATATACATTGCATTTAAATTCTTGGAGATTGTAGCTATCAGGAAAGCAACTATATGGAAAAGAATTCCACAGGTGGAAAGTGCAAGAAAAGAAGCTGATAGTAGAAGTTGCAGTTGCATTTGATTGATTTTACTGTAAATAGGTAGGAATAGTCACTAGTCTAGTAGTTTGGGTAAATTCATGCAGAGGGAGCACCAGGAAGCTAAGCTCATTGGAGCAGAAGCTGTGAAAGTATTTATAGAAGAGACAGGGAAGCCACATTACATTGGTGAGAAAGTGACTGGAGAATCTGCAATGTAATTGGATTTTGTCAAGAAGCCCTAGATGAATAGCAAGGGCATCGAATCAGATGTGACAGCAGTATTCAATTCATGGGAAGCTGGTAGATTTATACATGTGCAAGATGAATTCAGATGAAAAAACTTCCTAGCCTTAGCTATGGATTCAATGTAGTTATTCCACTTGAAGTCGGCTGATAGAGTTAGGGATAACTCCACATTTCCCAAGACTCCAAATATAAAATTTAGAGGCAAGATGTGAGGACCTCAAATTAATTGATTAAAGTGGTAATTGACAGCTTGCTGTTGTTTAAGACATTTTTATAAAACCGCCATTAGTCTTTGAAGCCAAACTTGCGGGATGCTATGTGCTGCTTCATTCTTTCAGCCAACAACAGCTTAGCATCATTTACGATTCTCTTGCACTCATTACGGTTAGACACATGACTCCGATAAAGCCAGAAGTGATTTCTGTGGCCAATAAGCCAAGCAAGCAGAGGTGATACAGAGGGGAACAAATGGGTTTTAAGTCGTAACTTCTTGGATGAAAGCATCAATGCCAGCTTTAGCTCAAGAGAAGACCTTGGACACACAGTCTTTAACAGAAAGACTAAAAAACTTTGTTTTAAGGGACATCATACAGGAAATTGTGGAATGACTCCCAGTCAGCTCTTTGGTAGCAGTAAGATATTCTGTTGCTCAAAGGTTCCTGGGGGGGGGGGGGATGGCAGTGGAAGGAAATATTAATGGAAACCACTGCATGATTTGAGTTACCAAAACGGCAAAGCTGCTTGTTATAGCAAGAGATAGAAATGAAACAGATCTAACAGAGAGTCAGTTCCATTAGGGTTATTGGAGAAACATGTAGAGAAATCCACCACTTGTGTAAGGGATTGAGTGATTGAAAATTTCATGGTATGGACACCAGCAAGATCGATGACAGTTTTTCAACCACTTGGCGTGGTGGGCATTAAAGTCTCCAAGCACAAATATATGAGCAAACAGATGAGAAGAATTAATTTTTCATCATTAGGTTACAGTCATCTTTTGTTCCTTATTCTCATTAATTACGCTTCCTACCACCTCCAGAGTTGTTATATGCATTTTAACAAAATACTACCTTCAATGGCTCATGAGCCTTGTACTGGGTGAATTTTAGGGTCCTGAGTAATTTCTGTTAACTGTAATGACTACTAATCATACGTAGTTGTTAAGATGAATTTTGGCATGCACTAACATAAAGCTGCATGAAAAACTAAATGAATTCAGACAGACAGATCTTCATAACTGACCACAAATGCTGAAATCCATGGAAGTGAGATTATGTTATGTTATATTTCTAAAGAAGTAATAAAACACTAAAAAGCACATTTATACATTCAGCTGCTGTGGAATGTGCCCAGAAAAAAAATATTTGTCTTTTCTTCCATGGCAACACAAAGGCTACAAATGTCAGGATAATTGAGTCAGTGTGAACAATCTTGTTCTTTAGCTGCATACTGTCTCATATAACTCTACTAAAAATAGCTGTTACAGCAAAAAAAAAAAAAAAACCTACCCGCTAAACGGTCAGTACCTGACCAAAAGTATAATTTATAGAACTAGCATCCATTCCTATAATGATGTTAAATTTTATTTTGGCTCCACTAAAAACTAATGGAAATACCAATATTACAATCAAAAATTGACTATAAGTAATAGTAAATACAGTAAAAGCACAGCACTCTCAAAATATTTCTGGCAACTAAAATACATAAAAAACCCAATTATTACTGGGAAAATTATCATCATTGCAAAAAAAAATCTAATCTTATAACAGAATAAGAAATAGATGTAACTTATGCCTTTTAGAAAAATTTATCTTAAAACCCCTAAATAACCCTAATTTATTAAACAAAAGATGTGAATTGATGACCACATGCAAGTATAGAAATAAATATCTGCTCAAATATGTCAACCTGGATTAAGTTAGATTCCCCTACCCCTACCCTGATGTATTTTCTACATTTTAAATTTCTTTTGCTAATGCCTTTTGTTTTCCATGAAAATAAAACAAGTAATCTCCCTTGACAAGAGGCATAAAATGTATAACCTCTGTCCTAAAATTATCCTACCTTTTTGTATTATTTTAACTTTTAAGATTTTACTTTCCAATCTATTGTTTAAATTTTACTCCCAATCAAATTATACAATTAAAAAAAACAGCTTCCCCATATAACTAAGAACCAAAAATTCAAATACAAATTATGGAACAGTCAATTCATAATAAGCACCTGTTGATTGCATAGTGCTTGAAACCTCGAGTCATGCTATAGACATAGTATAATATGGATGTTTATTAATATATGGGGTGTGAGTTATGGCAAGAAAAATAACTGCAAAAGCAGAAAAAAATTTACAGTAATTTTTAGCAACACAGTTTTGCAGTTACTTTTGTTACCATAACTCACACCCCTGAAGATGATCTCGGAAGGAGATTGAAAGTACTTGGGTACTTTGAGAAATGAATGATAATAACATCTGTCAAGTTACAGCTCATTTCTGACATCTTTCATTTATAATATGCGAAAGATTATCTGTGAGTATAAATGGATTTTATTAAAAAGGAGCAGACACAATGTTTGCAATTTATTTAATCTGACATACACTATATATATATATATATATATATATATATATATAGTGTATGGTACATTGCAGATTCCTGACTTTAATTGCGAGGAACTGGATTTTAAGTTTTTGTACAAATCTGCTGCAGAATTCTTCTTGGTTACAAGAGAAAAACTGGCACTAATATTTCCATTCCCCCCATCTTGGAATATTCAGTGCACACTAAAAAAAAACACCCTCTGATAGAAAGATTTTTCATGTGAATTACTTAAAGCCAAATCCTTGTAACCTTGGCAATGGATTTTAAGCTTGAATGAGAAAAATAAAAGAAATACTATAACTGTAATGAGTTAGACTTACCCAGCAAGTTACTTGTTATTTTTTATTTACATGTATATAATCTTAGAAGGAATGAATATAGTAAAGATCCACAGTCCATAGCATTTACTTTTTAAAAGTGCTCAATACAAAGTAGAGCAATATTATTATTGTAATATTTCAATTATCAGTCATTTAAGTGCTACTACTGATACATGCTTGGGCAATCATGTCTTGAAAGAGACTTAATTTTCTTGCAGTAGGTTGCCAACCAAGGCTATAGAATCAAATCTGTCCTGCTATTTAACCCATGGCTCGAGGGAGAAAAGATGGATTAATACTTTTTCCAAGGGTATTCGCGTGTACGAGAATGCAAGGAATTCAACTGAAATTCAAACTCGGCTCTCTGATTCCTCAATCCAAGCTGATATCCACTGCACCACGATACACATCCACTTTTCTTTTATAAATCAGTCAGTTAAGTGCCATACGTGATACATGCTTGGGCGATCATGTCTCGAAAGAGACATGACTGACTGGGCAGAAGATTATCCCGCAGTAGGTTGCCATTGCATTCTGCAGTAGACTGGTTGCCAACCAAGGCTATAGAACCCAATCTGTCTTGTTATTTAACCCATAGCTGGAAGGAATAGGCGGATTAATACCTTTCCCACGGGTATTTGCGCGTAAGTGAATGCAATGAATTCAGCTGGAATTTGAACTCAGCTCCCGGCTTTCTCGTTCCAAGCCGATATTCAATGCACCACAACGCACATCCTCTTTTATAAATAGTTATAATAAAAATCTTTTACTTCGTATTTATTTCTGTGATGAATAATTTTCAATAATCTCGGAATAATTTCAAACGTTGTTCTCATCTTAGTTAATATAGGTGTTGTAATAGACAAAACGTTTCGGCCAAGTACCCTCTGGTCATCATCAGGTATCCATAGACTGGCTGATGTGGATTACCTCGTTGATTATTGTGAAATATCCTGTGAAATCATTTATTGTTTTACATTGAATTTTTTAGTGCTCTCACTACCAGTCCAAGGATCGAACCCATGACCACTAGATGATGCTATTTGATAATCTTTTATTAAAAACCTTACTTCGTGGATTATTTTTAGAGAAGTATTTCTCAACTAAATTGAGGACTTTATGTCCTAACTTAGTACTGACCCTTTAGTTAAAAGGGGATGGAGGTGTACCAAATGATTTTCCTTTTTTTTTTTATTTTTATTCAATTTTTCTTATGTTTTCTATACTTAACATCAGGACACTTGTAGGCACTATTTTTTAGGGCTGTGTTATAAAAATAATTTTACTGGAAGAGTTATTGCTTATTTTATACTAGCAGTACAGCCCGGCATTGCTCGGGTGTAATGAAAGCTTTAAAACTAATCCATGGTCCTGGAGTTCAGACTCTTTGGACGTTGGCACAAAAGACTAAAAAGCAATAGTTGTTTCCAGTCAAAGCAAAACCGTAGACTGAAAGAAAAATGAATGGATGTAATTCAAATTTTGATTTCTTGGTATCGATATCAAAGAAGTTTTTTTCATCATAAACTGAATTTTGAAGGCTAAATAAGTCCTCTGAGTAAATGGTATCATGGCTGAGACTAAGAACTACAATTATACTTACTTAGAGCCAAACTCGAAGCAAAAACTAAAATAAAAGGGCTGAAAAAATACAGGCAGATAAGCAGACACACACAAACATCTTGCCTTTTATATATATATATATTATTGATTTTCTGCACTATTGTAAGAACTGCAACCATGAAACTTCTGAATATCATTTCTTATGTCTTTGTCTATGAGTGTATCAAATTTGATAAAAATCGGACCACTCCTTCTATAACCCGATTTTTTTTTACTTTTGATATTCATTGGGGGTACCTTGACACAAAACCTAGTTAAGAACACTCGCAGATGCTTATAGTACAACTGTGTAAATTTTCAAGAAAATTGGTTCAACCATTTTGAAGTCTATAGGTAACGGACACACACAGAGACAAAGTTCCATTTATTATATAAGTTTAGATGCTATGGAGGAGGGTATGTGTTTCATCATGCATAGAGGGTGACTAGATTGTTGGGTAGATATAGGTTGAACCTGCGTTTGTTGGTATATACAGTGTAATCCTGATGTAAGAGAGTTTTTGGGACCGGATAAAATCTATCTTATATCTGGGTTTGGTGTATTTTATATACATTACCACAGGCCCTAATTTGGGACAAGAGAAAACCTATCTTATATCTGAGTTTCTCTTATATCAGGGTCTCTTATATCCGGGTTATACTGTATTATTAAACAGGTCTAGTGTAATGTCAAGGAAATCTTTTTTTTTTTTTATTTAGATTTGTGTAAATCTTAGATTTAAGGTTTGTCATGGGTCGTTACCTGTAACTTCAGAATGAACTCTTCCTAACACAATATATACTACACCTCTCAAGAGAGGGGGGTTGAGTTGACAGTAGTTCACTCCAAAGCAGACTGTCGTACTAACACTTTCCACATTTTGTATTCTGCTTTCTTGTTAATATGTATTTTGTTATTTCAACCCTTGTGGTCGTGTTGTTCTTTTCGGACCTTAACCTGGTCCATAACAAGGAGGAGACTTTTATGTGCATTGTGGTGCAGCGGATATCGGCTCAGAACGAGAAATTGGGGAGCTGAGTTCAAATTCCAGTTGAATTCATTGCATTCACTTACGCGCAAATACCCTTGGGAAAGGTATTAATCTGTCTCTTCCTTCCAGTTATGGGTTAAATAGCAGGACAGATTGGGTTCTATAGCCTTGACTGGCAACCAATCTACCGCAGAAAGTAATGGCAACCTACTGCGGTATAATCTTCTGCCCAGTCAGTCATGTCTCTTTCGAGACATGATTGCTCAAGCGTTTCACGTATGGCACTTAACTTACTGTTACATACAACACAAATGGTAATCTTATCAGGGCCTCTTAAATTTACTAACCCACCTCCATCTACCAACCTTATTCCCCATCCAATGTAGACTTAACTTTCTTTTGATTGAGACTTACCCACAAGAAGATTTCTCAATTCTTTGCTTTTGCCCTCCTTAACTGTTTGAAAAAGGGTAATAAATTTTTTAAATTTCCATAAAATCATTCCTGTCACCAGTGACCAACCATTGTCTGATGGAGCACAATCAATAGTACTGAAACATGATAGCCTTTGTGCTGCAATATAAAATGCTTTTAATATAACTGCTTATAAAAAAAATATCACAATTATTAGTAACTAGCAGTATAGCCTGGTGTTGCTTGGGTGTAATGAAAGCTTTAAAACTAATCCATGGTCCTGGAGCTCAGACTCAGCCTAAAGAATATTTGTGTGAAGTTTGGTGAGAATTGGATAAAAATTGTGAATTTGTATAAAGGACATACAGACAGATAAACAGACACACAGTGAAACCAATAAAATGCAATTGCAACTTCTACTCCAACAGTTTCTTTTCTTGTACTTCCTGACGGTGGAATTCCCTTCCACATGACTGCTTCTCCGACGGCTACAATTTCCAGGAGTTTAAATGTAAGGTCAATAGACACCTCCTAACACACTAACTCACTTCCATTCTTTCAAACACTCTTCCCATCCTCCAAACTATCTATCATCCCCCTTCTGACATTTCCTATATCTAACTACTCTTTCTATTTACCTTCCCCTATGTAGCCCCAAGCGCAATAGTGGCAGTGGAATGCCTTGCTTGGGGTGAAATGATTAAAAAAAAAAAAAAAAAGACACACATACAAACACCTTGCCTTTTATTTATTTATATATATATATATATATATATATATATAATTGATTTTTTGCACTATTGTAAAAACTGCAACCTTGAAACTTCTGAATATCGTTTCTTATGTCTTTGTCTATGAGTGTATCAAATTTGATTAAAATCAGACCATTCCTTCTATAACCCGATTTTTTCAATTATTGATATTTATTGGTGGTACCTCGACACAAAACCTAGCTAAGAACACTCGCAGACGCTTATAGTACAACTGTGTAAATTTTCAAGAAAATCGGTTCAGCCATTTTGGGGTCTATAGGTAACGGACACACACACACACACACAAAGTTCCATTTATAAATAAGTTTAGATATAATATGAGCTGTTGAATTTCTTTTATTACGAGTTAAAGACAAAAATGATTCGTGCTCTTGTCTACAGAAAATTGTGCGTAACTTTTGGATTACCTTTGTATATTTTAATTAATATTCCTATTATTTCCATTTGGGATTGATTCATGTAGGTTATGAATCATTTTATTTTTATTTTTTAGCATTTATATAGTCATGTATGTTGGCTTGGAAAAGAAGTAATTCTTTCAGGAATGGAGATATTTGAGCAGATTTATATTTTGGTAAAATTCAAGAGTGGCATTCTCAAGAGAAATATGGGAATCAAGGAGATAAATGATGGCAATTGATGTGGCTCTTGGAGATTGTAGCTATCAGGAAAGTAAATACATGGAAGTGAAAGAAAAGAAACTACTTGCGGGGAAGTAATGGTTACATTTGACAGTTTCCACCGTAAAAGAGTGGGACCTAGTTGCCAATCTAGTAGCCATAGTAAATTCATGTAGAAACAGTACCAGGGAGATAAGCTAATCAGAGCAGAAGCTGTGAAAATATTTGTAGAAAAGACAGAAATTAGCCTTATGCCATCAGTGAGAGAGTGATTGTAGTTGAACTGCCAAATTGGGATTGATTATATTGCAGATCATTCTTTGAACTTTGTCGAGAACCTCGAAATGAATAGCAAGAGCACCTGACCAGACATGGTAATAGTATTCAATGCATGGATAAATGGTGGATTTGTATATGTGCAAGATGCTAAACTTCTTATTGAACAACACAGTTAGACAATAAGGAAATGGAAACTGGAAGACAGTCTTGTTCAAATATGGATATAAATTTACTGTAGAAGATTGTGAAATTAGTGCACTTTCAATATATTTTCACCTTAGTTTTAATTAAAATGAATATTAATTTACTATCAACATTGGGAATTTTTTTCAATTTTCAAACGTCGTCAGCACATTGTGGCCATGTTTGCATTTAATATAATTACAATTTTGCTTCGATTTTCTTTATTATTAATGCCTCCATTTACTTTAATAACAAGTACATAATAACAAGTTAATTGGAGTAGATAGATCTATCTATCGCCCGGTTCACACTCCACCCACGTCTATTGAACAGGTGAAAAGGCTCATCCCTTGTTCCCTGTTTAGGATGTGGTTTCCGGCTTTCTCTTTTCTAATTTTCTCACTTTGTTTTTTTTTCAATTGGATTAGATAGATCTATTTATCGCCCGGTTCACACTCCACCCACGTCTATTGAACAGTTGAAGAGGCTCATCCCTTGTTTCCTGTTTAGGATGTGGTTTCCGGCTTTCTCTTTTCCAATCTTTTCACTATTACGTAGCCCCCTGCACATCAGTGGCGTGACCGCCTTGCTCGGGGTGATATGATTAAAAAAAAAAAAAAAAAAAAAAAAAAAGTATACTCTCAATAATATCAACTATGAACATGGTCATAATGTGCTGACTGTGTTTGAAATTTAATAAAGAAGAAACATTTAATGTTTTACTGAGTACGACTGACGAGGTGCTGTGGCTACAATTTTTTTATCAAATTTTTCTTGTATTCATGCACTTTTGGATAATCTGTTAGACATTTTCAAGGATTTTTATTTTGTAACTCAATATGAAAATATACAGATAATCACTTCAGCCCAAGTAAAGCATTCCGATGAACTTAGATCACTGGTGCCCCCTAGGTTCGAATTTGCACGAGATACTAGATTAGCAACTAGATCCCACCCTTTTACAGTGAAACCGATAAAATGCAACCGCGACTTCTACTCCAACAGTTTCTTTTCTCGTACTTCCCGACTGTAGAATTCCCTTCCACATGACTGCTTCCTCGACGGCTACAATCTCCAGGAGTTTAAATGTAAGGTCAATAGACACCTCCTAACACCCTAACTCGCTTCCATTCTTTCAAACACTTTTCCCCTCCTCCAAACTATCTATCACCTCGCTTCTAACATTTCCTATATCTAACCACTCTTTCTATTTACCTTCCCCTATGTAGCCCCAAGCGCAATAGTGGCAGTGGAATGCCTTGCTTGGGGTGAAACGATTTAAAAAAAAAAAAAAAAAAAAAAGTACTGCCACTCAGTGTTGACCTATTTAAAATGATGGACACTATTGTCATTTTTATGGATGAGGGATAAACAGCATGTTCTGGCCTTAATATCCTACCTCTGCCTTTGGTGCCTCTTAAGGCTTAGGTTGCAATCCACACAACATTTCCAGATAAAGGACAAGAAACAGCACCCTTCGTGAAGGCTGCAGGAATGTAAGAGAATTTTTTAGTGTTCTACCTTGTAATATGTAGATGTTAGGGGTATGTGTGTGTGAAAGCTCTCATAAGTTATAATGTCTTTTAAACACGTACCTCTCTGCTTGACATGAACAAAAGCCATTTCCTCAAGGGACGACAGAAGAATGCCAATAGAATTGAAGTTTTTCCTAAGTTTATCTTTCTGCCTCATCAGGCATCTTCCCACTTTCTGGGAGCCATCAATACAGTTGGCTCTCTGTGATATTATCACAACATTATATTTGACTCAAAGTAATATTTTGCAGCTGATTCATAGTGGGTTGGGTAACTTTGTTAATTCCCTACAGTTGTCTTCAGGCCAGTACACCAGAGTTGCATGGCCTTTGTTTCTTATTGATGTCCAAATCAGCCATCTTTTCATCAAGTCTTGGGCATGACAGTAAACTGCATCTGGCAGCAAAACCTCTGATTGGGAGGTTGTGAGGAGCTTGGAACCACCTCTTAATTGCTGTTGTTCCCAGGTCCACCCTGACCCGGGGTGGTAGCACCTGTTAGGGTCCCAGTGATGTGCAAATAAGTTATCTCCAAACTGGGGTCAAAACACTATGAAAGTATAAAAATAGACTTTTATAGTAAAAATTTCAGGAATATCTTTTTGAAGGAAAAAAATATTACCAGCAATACATTTTTGAAGGAAAAATTATTCTCAGAGAAACATTTTTTAATACAAAACTAAAAGACATTTTCAGTTTTGTAAAATAAAAACAAAATTTCATTAAAATCTGACTAAATCAACATTTTCACTATAATCGACATTAAAAAAAATTACCTTAAAACTTAAACCAGCAGTTGATATGCTGTTAAACAAAACTCAAACAAGCAAATACCAAGTCAAAGATTTTCTTATATTAAACCTCTAGGGCCATTCATATCATATTTGATACAGTATGAAAACAAGCCTTGAAAGAAATATTTTCCTGAAAAATTTTTTAAGAGAAATATTTTATAAATTTCAAATGAAAGCAGTACTGACTGCTCAGTCAATGAATACCAAATGTTTCGTTATAGGGAAATACCAAATGTTTCCTTATAGGGAAATACTGTATCAAATATGATACGAATGGCCCTAGAGGGTTAAGAGAAATATTTTATAAATTTCAAATGAAAGCAGTACTGACTGCTCAGTCAATGAATACCAAATGTTTCCTTATAGGGAAATACTGTATCAAATATGATACGAATGGCCCTAGAGGGTTAAGAGAAATATTTTATAAATTTCAAATGAAAGCAGTACTGACTGCTCAGTCAATGAATACCAAATGTTTCCTTATAGGGAAATACCAAATGTTTCCTCATAGGGAAATACTGTATCAAATATGATACGAATGGCTCTAGAGGGTTAAGAGAAATATTTTATAAATTTTAAATGAAAGCAGTACTGACTGCTCAGTCAATGAATACCAAATGTTTCCTTATAGGGAAATACCAAATGTTTCCTTATAGGGAAATACTGTATCAAATATGATACGAATGGCCCTAGAGGGTTAAGAGAAATATTTTATAAATTTCAAATGAAAGCAGTACTGACTGCTCAGTCAATGAATACCAAATGTTTCCTTATAGGGAAATACCAAATGTTTCCTCATAGGGAAATACTGTATCAAATATGATACGAATGGCCCTAGAGGGTTAAGAGAAATATTTTATAAATTTCAAATGAAAGCAGTACTGACTGCTCAGTCAATGAATACCAAATGTTTCCTTATAGGGAAATACCAAATGTTTCCTTATAGGGAAATACTGTATCAAATAAGATACGAATGGCCATAGAGGGTTAAGTAGTAATTAGTGGGGGATCTGTTTATTACTTCATAACAATATAGAACTGATCCCCCACTTTTGCCAATTGCTGATTTATTAATTCACGGACCTCTGTAAAAGTATCGCCATATGTTTGTTTTCCTTTTTTCTTGTGGGCATCTTCTGACCCTGTTAAATATAAATTTTGAAAATACTTAACCATCTGTTTAGGATGTTTATTATTTTATTCTTAAGCCTTGACTTTAAATTATTATTTTTTATTTAATTTTACACACAATATTACACAGTTTTTTTGTTAAAATAAAAATACGAATAATACCTAACCCATATTTAAGGCTTCTGTTTACGAAAAAGCAGGAATACTATTTTCTGAGATACACAGCATTTGCTTTATTTTCCAAATATTTACTTTGTCATAAAGAAATATCAGTACCTTATATTGTTGGACTACTGCCGCATGACGATCACTACAGGCAGCAAGATATTGATTTACTGCCCCCTGATGAAAATCACAGGTGGCAAGATATTTATTTACTGCTATTTGATGATAATCATGTGTGATGCAAGATTTGAAAGCCTCTTTCTCTTTTCTTTATTGATAGCAACAAGACATTCTCTTGTCATTCTGTCAGCATATAAGTACCTTTTCAGACATATGCTGAAGGTTGCTTTGAACTCTTCACATTTTTAGGGTGGTAGCACCTGTTACGGTCCCAGCTATGGACAAATAGTTAACCTCCCAAACTGGGGTCAAAACAATATGAAAGTATAAAAATAGACTTTTATAGAAAAATATACATTTTTGAATGAAAAACAATATTATTGCCATAATACATTTTTGAATGAAAAAAAAAAAAAAAAATTATTACCATAATACATTTTTGAATGAAAAAAAAAAAAAAAATTATTACCATAATACATTTTTGAATGAAAAAAAAAAACAAAAAAAATTATTACCATGATACATTTTTGAATGAAAAAAAAAACAAAAAATTATTACCATAATACATTTTTGAATGGAAAAAAATTATTGCCATAATACATTTTTGAATGAAAAAAAAACAAAAAATTATTACCATAATACATTTTTGAATGGAAAAAAAATTATTGCCATAATACATTTTTGAAGGTAAAAAAAAATTATTACCAGCTTTGCATTTTTTTGAATACAAAACTAGAAGACATTTTCAGTTTTCTAATATATAAAAAAAAATTTCATCAAAATTTGACTAAATCAACCTTCTCACTATAATCAAGCATTAAAAAAAATACCTTAAAACCGCACCTTTTTGGCATTAAATAACCTATAGAGGTTGATATGCCAGTAAACAAAACTCAGACTCACCTGAGTCATCGTTTATTGTTTGTTGGACAAATGTACCAAGAGCCATTAAATACTTACTGACGAAACATTCACATCTTCCAAAAAGATTGAAACTAATGAATTTTATGCTGATTAATAATTAAATGATACTTGATTAACAATCGATGCAATGGATGGGTTACAAAACTTTTCTGCTCTTTGAGAGGGTGCTAAAAAATTATTAACTCAACTAAGACGCTTTAAAAAAAAAATTCTGCTTGGCCTAATTTTTGGAAATAGTTGGGAGGAAATATTTCCAAATTCCCCTTCTATAAGGTTACTAATGAACTTTTTATTAAGATTTTAGAAGTGAATCTTGTTTAACTGTGCTTGCTAATTTTTAATTAACCGTAACAAATTGTTTTTTTTTTTTGCTTATTCTAATTGATATTTTGTTATTTTTGCTTTAATTTTTTTCTTGTCATATTTTAGAAGTTCCATTTCAGTTACTTTTGTCTTTTATTATTATTACTACTACTACTACTACTATTGTTTGACATGTTCTTTGGTTTCCTGCATGCAAATCAGGCTGCCAACACAAAAAGTGTTCCTTCAACCATTTTCAAGACAGGAAGAACCCAGTCTTATAATATTACCAATAAGTACTGAGCAGGCGTTACTAGCTGTGGTGGTAAGTACTTGTCAGTAGGCCCTCTTGGACTGCTGACTAAACACTTGGTGACGGTCTTTTTTCCTGTTTCAAACTGATCACTTTTTTCCTCTTACTACCATTACTAATCTTAAAGAATTACCATTAGAGGATTAAGATTGTGATTAGCAAATCTTCAGGTATTAAAAAAAAAAAATACAAACAAAAAACATCATATTATTTTCGTCATTATCACTGTCATAGTCAAATAGTATGATATGGATGAATTGTTGCCTAAATTATACAAAAATGAAAATAACACTGATGTTCTCATTTTAACATATATTTACCAAAATTTTTGTTATGGTGTCCTCCTACGAGGAATGGACTCTTCCTCTTACTATATTACCAGGTCGACAGTTAAGGATAGGCTAGTACGCAGTTACTCAGGCGATAAGCAGCATAACTTACCGTTCGGACTCATTTATTTCTATTTACTTATTACTAACACTTCCTTTGTAAATATTGTTTTTGTTATACTAATACATTGTTTTGAACTAACCTTCTGTGTTGCGTGTCTTACTTCTGGTCAAACCGGACACGACAATTTTGCAGCAAGGTTTCACCACAACAACTCCACAACAAATATCCTTAAATACTAAAGAGTAAATTTACTCAATAAAATCACCATTGATATCAACCACAATTTCCGAAAGACTGCACAATATCCTGCAACTCTTCTCAAAGCTTGTGAATGCTGCCATAATCCTTTCCTTTAATTCATATTTGGTGTCACAAAGAGTTTTGGTCTCTCACTCGACCGCCCCCCCCCCCCCAAATCAAGGGGGATTGCAGTCTGGGGAGTTAAGTGGCCAGATGTAAGGGGTGATG
Source organism: Ascarosepion bandense (assembly GCA_037127315.1). NCBI lineage: Eukaryota > Metazoa > Mollusca > Cephalopoda > Sepiida > Sepiidae > Ascarosepion > Ascarosepion bandense. Next base: position 4,593,904 of record JBBBDQ010001026.1, on the reverse strand, counting down.
GGGGCACAGAAATTTTCTGACAGTTGAGAACGGCTTCTCCTGCTAGTGTGGCATGGTGCAGAGTACTGTTTGCTAATCATAGGGTCTTCCAACAGCTACTCTCTTGACCCAGGGCTGCCCTACCTCCTCAAGGCACTTGATGTAGGCCTCCATGTTGAGCCTTTGGGAATACCAATGGAGACATAACATTGCCATCTAGTGACCACTCTAAACACTTTTTAATCACCTTTAGACACATTCAAACACCTTCATAATCACCATTAGACTCATCCAACTCCTTTTAAAACCTCTGCACTCTACTCAGATTAACACCAAAACACTCTGAAATGTTCATATTAGACAGGAATGCTAAGCAGTACAGTATTTCGTTTTCAAATTTCTGGCAGAGTGAATTGCGTCATGGTGATCTTATCCTCACAGAACATGCCCAAATGACCCTACTATACTGTGTAGGCGACAAAATCAAGAACAAAAAATGCATATGTGCACAATTTAAAAATATAAAATGGTGACAATTTACCCATTGCACCCGTATCTTCATTTTTCAAACTCGTCATAGTCATATCGTCATTGTCATAGTCGCAATGTTTTGGCTATTTTGGAAATTAGAATTATTATGACACTCATTTATTCAAACTGGTCTCCCAATCCTGATTCTTACAGATGAAACATTTTGTTTATTTCTGAAATGGGAAATTATTACTCTCTCTCGCCGGTGTGATGTGGCTTCCCTGTATCTCTTCTATAAATACTTTTACGGCTTCTGCTCCGATGAACTTAGATCACTGGTATCCCCTAGGTACGAATTTGCACAAGATACTAGATTAGCAACTAGGTCCTACCCTTTTACAGTGAAACCAATAAAATGTAACCGCAATTTCTACTCCAACAGCTTCTTTTCTTGCACTTCCCAACTGTGGAATTCCCTTCCACATGATTGCTTCCCCGACAGCTACAATCTCCAGGAGTTTAAATGGAAGGTCAATAGACACCTCCTAACACACTAACTCGCATCCATTCTCACAAACACTCTTCCCATCTACCCAACCCTCAGCCTCGGTATCCTTACCTGTCTATCACCCTTCTTCTGATATTTCCTATATCTAACCACTCTTTCTCTTTACCTTCCCCTATGTAACCCCTTGCGCAATAGTGGCAGTGGAATGCTTTGCTTGGGGCCAAATGATTTAAAAAAAAAAAAATATAAACAGATTTATTCAAAATGCTGTCGTCATCTTGTTATTAATCATAAAATTTTGGTTATTTTTGAGATCAGGAAATGTCATCATTATACATGGATTAATTTGAACAATTATCTTCATCTTGGACGTTATTATCAAAATCTCTTGGGTGTTGTACCTCTCAGGTTTTCATTTGAAGTTTCTGTCATGTTTGGAAATGTTCTCTGAATTTTGAATTCTATTCCATGAAGGCTTAATATTTTTGTACTTGTTATGCTGAAACAGGATTTGAACTCCTATCCCAGTAATACTGCAACTTTTAACCAATACTTACATCTCTATACCATGTCCCTTCAGGACATGAGTGATCAAGACACCCCATTAATTCCTATTCTTTGTAGCTCTTAATAACGTTTGTTTGTTTGCTGTCACTCCTAATCCCTGTTCTGTTGTCCATTTACACAAGGTATATTACTCGCTGCTTTCCTCTGTCTCTTGTTTTCAATGCCTTGAGAGTGTCAGATTTTCTAAGCTCTCTTTCCTCATTGTGTGCACTAGAAATTACACTCTCCTTTCGATATTAAGTATAAGGATCTTCTTTCTATTTTCTCTAAAACTTTGCTGTTGCTCACATGATCAGCATATGGAATTCTCTGCAAACTTCTGTAGAACCACATTTCTGTTGCTTCAGCTTTTTTTATTTATCTGTGAAGAGATTGTCTAGCATTCCCTGCTTTACAGGAGGACTGATATTACATAACTGTTCAATACATTTTTCTTTCTTTCTTGTGAAATTTTCCTTTTAACATCTATGTACTGTGTCCCTTCAAGAAATAGGCAATCATGGCCTTCCTCATCTCCATATCTCTTATAGCTTTCTCCTGTTACCCCACCCAAACCCTGTATTACTATCTACTTGCTCAAGCCCATCAAGTATGTTATGTGCTGCTTTCCCCTGTCTCGTTTTCCCCTCTATCCGACTTGTAAGTATCAGATTCTCCAAGCCCTCCTACTTTCTTAATCAGTCAGTTAAGTGCCATATGTGAAACATGCTTGGGCGATCATGTCTTTTTCGAGACATGACTGACTGGGCAGAAGATTATCCCGCAGTAGGTTGCCATTGCTTTCTGCGGTAGACTGGTTGCCGACCAAGGCTATAGAATCCAATCTGTCCTGCTATTTAACCCATAACTGGAGGGAAGAGATGGATTAATACCTTTCCCAAGGGTATTTGTGTGTAAGTGAATGCAATAGATTCAACTGGAATTCAAACTCTGCTTCTCGGTTTCTCATTCCGAGCCGATACCCACTGTACCACGATGCACATACTTGTCTTAATTTTTGGGAGGCGTCTTTTGCTATCCCAATGAACCTTCAAATTTCAGTCTCACACTTTCTGTTCCCTGTGAAAACATGTCCCAGATATTTAAATTGTTTGTATTTGCTGTCTCCAATTTGTTATTTGTATGTTGGGTTGTCTCTTTTGTTGTTAACCATTCTCTCTTTTTAGTTTAAATTTAGTCCTTTCTTGCACTTAGTGATTGCTATTTATTTATTTTTTGCAGATTACAAACTTTGTTATTGTTACTAGTGTAACCATGATGTTAATAGTCAGAGAGTTTTAATCGTGAGATTCAATGAAACAAAAGTCTTCAAACAATATATTGAGATTTAGTTAAATGGAAATAAAGAATTCACAACTAAAACAGAGGCTAATGAACCATTCAGTTAATTCATTCCCATTATATTCTTTTTAGATGTTAAACGGTATTTAGGATTCATTGTTTACTCCTGGTATATCAGTCTCTTTTCACGTTAATAAATTGATATTGTCTGTTCTATAAATACTTCCATGGCATCTTCTCCAATGAATTTAATTCACTGGTGCCTCCGCAAAAGGTGTTTACACGTGCAACCAGACTGGCAACTGGGTCTCACCCATTCACAATTAGATCAACCAAATGCAGACGACAATTCTACTCTTGCAGCTTCTTTTCTCGCACTTCCCACCTGTGAAACTCACTTCCTTACTCTTGCTTTTCTGACAGCTACAACCTCCAGGAATTTAAATGCAAGGTCAATACTCATCTCTTAACCACTTGACTCTTGTTATTTCCATACCATCCTGTAGATCCTTTCCTTTCTCTCCACCTTTGCAACTGTCATCACATCTGTATTCCCATCCTTCTCTTGCTCCTTCCTAACTGGTTCGTCCTTCTCTTCACTCTCCTCTAATCTTTTTACTCTTATGTAGCCCCCTGCACATCAGTGACGTTACCGCCTTGCTCGGGGTGATATGGTGAAATGGAAATATCTCTCGGAAGAAAATGACGAGGTACAGAATGACAAAGACAGTGACGACAAAGCCTGTTTCAAGAACAAGGTGATCAATTAACAAACAAAGGTACCTGAGTGCCTCACATGAAAAGCTTGGACAAATGATACTACAATCTAAGAAATTCAGGATTAAAGGAACTGATTAATTAATTAATTAATTACAGATGGTCAGGAAATATATAAATACACATTGATAATTATTATATAGTTTGATTTAATTATTAATGCCTAGCCTCTTCAAAACATTTTTTGGTCTTTTCTATTCTTGTTAATCTCAATTCTAAAAGTCACTGTCAAATACCTCATTGCAGTCTTACTGCATTCTTTTCTTTGTTTCTAATTTTATTTTCAATCTCTTAACCATAATTGGTTCCTCAAACATACTGTCCCTATTTTATGTGCTTTGAAATTCTCATGTCAGCATCATGACAATTTGCCACTTTTAAATTTTAAAATAAAACATTAATTTAAAAAAAAAACTTCATTTTTCAGTATGACAAAAGTTATCAGTAGCAGAAATAAAATTTTAGTTTACATTCATATTTTTGCTACGTTCCCATATATAATTAGGCGTGTATAATGATAATGCACACGCTAAAAAGTCTGCCTCCTTCTACTGAGCGCCCATAGCTTAGAGGTAAAATCACCGACTGATGCCAATTCAGTCAGGTTTCAATCCTGGGTAAAAAGCGATCGGCTGTCTGACTGTAATGATGAGCTGTGATACAGCAAAACAGATCTGTCTGCGGATGACATATATAATATATATTCCATTTTTAAACGAGTTATTACGCGACCTAAGTTTCTACCATGAGCGTTGTCTTTTCTGGTGATTTTCAAATCGTCTGAAGACACCATGGAAAATATTCAAAAGTTCTACAGTATAATTGTATTGAACACTTTTTAATACAAATGTGCACTGGTCTAAGCTTATTATGATCAGAAACTAAGTAATTAAACAATCATTATATATATATATATATATATATATATATATATATATATATATATATATATAAAATCAGTTTTTGGACATTATTGAATTAAACCATTATACAGTTGTATTAAAAAGTGCTCAATACATATATATTGTAGAGCTTTTAAATATTTCTCATTTTGAAACATTATTTCTGCAACCTAGGTTTCAACCTTTTGGTATCTTCGGGCAATGTATAACAACTGATTTTCCAACATTTTCAAATGTACAAAAGGGATTTTTATGAATGCTTGACTGGAATTTTTAAACAGCCAAAAATTTCAGAATTAGGAATGAGTTACTTAAGGATATTAAATTCTTTTATTCAGGTTTGTATGATCCTAGGATGTATTTTTTGGTGTGATTTCATCTGGACATTATTTTTGATCTTTCATTTAGAAATTTTTTTGTTCTGGAAATCAATATTATGTGCTAACTTTTCTTCTTGGCACAATCTGCATACATAATTAATATCATTGTCAGATACGAAAGAAATTAACCTTTGTTGGATTCTAAGTCACATGGGAATCCAAGGAAATAAGGCTGATACAGTCTCCAAAAATGCACATAAAGATCCCATTGACCAAACATATAAGATTCCATACGCAGGTTTAAAAGTAAAAATACAATCATATATCCAAAATAAATGGCAAATCCACTGGAACAACTGCAATCTAAATAAATTGTGAAACCAATAAACTGTAAATGCAACTTCTACTCCAGCAGCTTCTTTCCTGCACATCCCGCCTATGGAATTCCCTTCCGTTTACTTGCTTTCCCAACAGCTACAATCTCCAAGAATTTAAATGTAAAGTCAATAGTCATCGTCTATCTCACTAACCTGCATCCCCCCTCTCTTTCATTCTCCCTTCTCTGTTCACTCCACTCTCATCAGTATTCTCATCCTTCTCTTACCCACTTCCTGACACCTCCTATAACCTGTCACTCTTTTACATAACTTTCCTCCTATGTAACCACCTGCTAAACAGTAGCAGTAAAATGCCTTGCTTAGGGCGATATGATTATAAAAAAAAAAAAAATTACTAACAATAAAGCCCACTCTAGATGAATGGTTACAGGGAATCACAAAGGGAGGAAGTTATCCTTTCTCGACTCCGTATTGGACAAACTAAGATAACTCACCTATTTCTACTTGAAAAAAAAATAAAAGGAACCGCCATGGTGCACAGCCTGTCATGCCCCATACACTGTAAGACACTTCATGGTGGACTGCACTGAAAAATCGTCAATTAACTAATTGGCATCACTTCTATCTTCCAAGTTTTATGAATATACAAGAAGGCACTTACTCATCAGGGCTTTTCTGGTTTCTGCTGATATTATTCAATCTTTGTGTGTTTATATACCTTTGTGGAACTGGTACTATTTTTTTACTTTTATGTGTATTTTTTTCATTTTTTTTTCCTCTTGATAAATATCATGTTATCTGGTTATCTTTTTTTTATACTTTCTTCCGTCATCTGATTTTTAAGGAGTGCTGGACTTTTAGTGATTTATTTTGTGGTGCTTTGACTGCTTGGCTTTAAGGGTGGCAGTTTTATGTTTGTATGTGAATACATATATGTCTATACATATCACACATAGATAAATTAAAGTGCTTAAAAAGGGGGAAGCAAACAGTATGTGAAGGGGAGGAAAAAAGGTTTTACTTGTAACCTCCCCAAGAGAGACAGTATAGCTCTTGTGATGTGTCTTATGGTTCCTGTTTAGGACATATGGAAATTGTGTTATCTGCCGAATTCACCCAAGCATAAACTGGCTACCAGATATACCTCCATTGTGAATGAAACAGCAACTGACTATCCTCACCAATGGACTGTCACACAACTCTCAAGGCTCCCTTAAGACATGAGTCAGTACATCCTGTCAAAAGAGAGATAATCAACTTCTACACTACTACAGCATACCCTTTCCTTCATTTTCAATTTTTGGTTTTTGCTCACGTAGTACCATATTTTATGAAAAGTATCTTTCTTCTTCTATGTGCTGTAACCCTTCTGAACGTAGGTGATCATGGCCCTCCACATCTTCCTATCCCTAGTGGTTTTTAACATGCTTTCTCCTGTTAAACTACCCAAACACCGCTCTGCCATCCATTTGCTCAAGCCCATCTAGTATGTTACACATTGCTTTCCTCTGTCTCTCTTTTCGTCTATCTGACCTGTGAGTATCAGATTCTCCAAACCCTCCTTCCTCATTATGTGTCCTAGAAACTTCAGCTGTCTTTTCTTGATGTTAAGTATTAGTTTCCTTTTCATTACCATCCTTTCCAAAACATCATCGTTGTTCACATGTTTGGTCCAGGATATGCCCAGCGTCCTTCTGTAGAATCATATTTCGGTTGCTTCAAGTCTCTCCTTCATCTTTGAGGAGATTGCACTGCCATATTGAAGAACAGACATCACAATAATCCAGTACTCTCTTCTTTATTTCTATCAAAATTTGCCTGTTTCTTGATACTTTACTCAACTTCTGGAATGCAACTTAAGCCTTGTCAATCAACCTTCAGATTTCAGTGTTACACATTTCATCTTCTGTTAGAACACTTGCCAGGTATATAAATTTCTGTCCCAGCTTGATTTTAGCATCTCCCACTTGTAGTTAGAAGAAGAAACCCAAGATGCTATGTGCCTTATACTTTCAGGATGTAGGCAATCATGGCTCTCCACATCTCCCTGTCCCTGGTGGCCTATAAATCTAGAATATAAATGTATAGAAACTAGCATGCCCACAAAATGAGGGATCAGTTTATAAATTAATTATATAAAATTGAGCCCCCATTTTATACCCACATAATTTCTTATTAACAGTTGGCATATATCCTCTTCTGTGTGCCTTGTCCTTTCAGTATATAGGCGATCATGGCCTTCCACATCTATCACTGGTGGCTCTTAGCATACTTTCTCCTGTTACACCATGCAATCCCCGTTCTGTCATCCACTAGCTCAAGCCTATAAATCTAGAATGTAAATGTATAGAAACTAGCATGGCCACAAAATGAGATTAGTTTATATAATGATTATAATATAGAATTGATCCCCCATTTTATACCCACATTATAATTTCTTATTAACAGTTGGTATATATATTCTTCTTCTATGTGCCTTGTCCTTTCAGGATGTAGGCGATCATGGCCTTCCACGTCTCCCTATCCCTGGTGGCTCTTAGCATGCTTCCTCCTGTTATACCACACAACCCCTCACTCTGCCATCCACCTGCTCAGGCCTGTCAAATATGTTACATGCCACTTTCCCATCTATCTTTCTCCCTATCTGGCCTGTGAGTATCGGATTCTGTAGTGTTTGTTTCTCCTCACAGTATAGTGGGTAGATGAATTAATGACTGCTTGCATCTGTTCTCCAGCTGCTCCACATAAAATCCAGAACATTGCTTCACTTGGGACTTCATTCCCTGTGCACCGTAAACAAAACACTGTCTCTCAAACACTAGTGTAGCCTTCACGAATCGCCAACACCAAACTTGGCTCTTTTTATGAGTTTTTGGTCTCAAGCAAAAAACTGTAATTTCTCGCACGTTTGAGCCTCACTTTTGCTAATGATGCATGCGTCGTGTCATTCCAAAAACTGCCTTGTATGAGCTCGCCTCACAGTTCCGTAATGTCTATGAACGCATGTGCAGACAAACCGCCTTCACTTGCTTCGGCGAGGTAGGTTTTCGCCAAAGATTCTCTAAGCTGTCTTTCCTCACTGCATATCGCAGGAACTTTAGCTGTCTTTTCCTGATGCTCAGTATTAATTTCCTTCTCATTTCCAAGTATCTTTCGCTATTCCTAAATATGACTGAATTTCTATCACACTTTCCGTCAGTTATTACACTGCTCATCTGAGGTTAATTTTGACAGTTCTTTCATATAATTTCTTTGTCTTGTGTCTGGTAATCTCAAACTTTTTTGATATCATATTTTGGTTGTTTCAAGTCTTTTGTTCATAATTAACTACCACTCCTTTCTATATTTTAATTTTATTTTTTAAATCTCAGTTTTGGTTTCATTTAAAATCATAAGTTTTAATGGTTGAAGGCATGCTAAACACAAATCTTTCTTTTCCTATTTTTAGTCTTACTAATATAACTACTATTTTTACTAACTGTAATACTAATCTTTAATACTAAATTTCTATTTAAAAAAAAAAGTACAAATTTATTGGTAGAATGTTTAGATTGATTTTTTTCAAAAAGTTTCTCAGCAACTTAATAAAAATGTAATTCAAAGAAATGTAAAATAAAAACAAATGAAAAAATAGTTTTCATAAAAGTATAAAAAAAATATTTAAAACTATTTAACTATTATTTTATTTTATTAGTATAATCAGTTTATTTTAGTGGATAAACCATTATTTCTTTTCTTTTTTTTTTTTACTAGTATTTAGTCCCAGTATTAGGTTTTTTATATGTATTATTGTCTGCTATTGTTAGTAGTTTTTTAGCTAATATTTTACTTTTTATCAGTATTTTATTATTATTATTATATAAAGCATTTTCACCATTGTTAATTGGTATCAAATTTTGTCAACAAAAACCCTCGTCTATTGAACAGGTGAAGAGGCTCATCCCTTGTTTCCTGTTTAGAATGTGGTTCCTGGCTTTCTCTTTTCCAATCTTTTCACACTTTTTTCTTTTTTTTTTTCAATTGGAGTAGATAGACTAAACTATCGTCTGCTTCACACTCCACCCACGTCTATTGAACAGGTGAAGAGGCTCATCCCTGGTTTCCTGTTTAGGATGTGGTTTCCTGTTTTCTCTTTTCCAACCTTTTCACTCTTACGTAGCCCCCTGCACATCAGTGGCGTTACCGCCTTACTTGCGGTGATATGATTAAAAAAAAAAAACATTATTTATGTATGCTAGATCTTTTGAAATGAGGACTTATCTATTGTTTATGATTTGGACCAGAATGAACCTGCTGGCCTCAGTAATGTTGTACATAAGAAATCTTTATTTTAATTATTAAAATTTATGATAAAATTCTTGGTTGTTGCTGTTTTCCTTTGATTAGAAAAGTTGATGAATCCTTCAAGACTACATTTTGCTCTTATTATATATGAAGAATAAGAAAAAATAATTGAATGAATTTCCTTGCTTGTTTGTCTTAAAATCACCTCATATAAAAAAAATGAAAAACCTTCAGAATATCTGTTTTCATAATTAGTTAACATATCATTTTAACAAAATGATAGAAATTGAAGTGTTTTTTTGTTTTACTTCTCTGTCTTTTAAGTATTAATTCATTTTAAACATTAACTGATCTGTATCTTTTATTTATATCTTTAAGCTTTAATTGATTTCTGTTACTAAATTATCCTAATTATTTTACACTTTTAAAAATTTAAATGTTTTTAGTTGAATGAAATAACAATTTCTCAAAAATTAAAACCTGAAACTTTCCTTTTGCTTCTGGTGATGGTGATTTGAAGTAAAATTAATTTAACTGAAATATTTTTAATTTCAGGTTTTCCTTGATGATTTTCAAAAAATTGTTGCCTTTATATATATATATGTGTGTGTGTGTGTGTGTAATTTTGTTATTACAATAGTTTATAAAAGCATATTGCTACACAAAAATTTTCATGTTTCAGAACAATACTGTTCTTTTTTGAGTGATATTTTAAAATATTTTCTAAATAAATCATTTTCACCATTTATAAGTTCAAATTCCAGTTGGATTCATTGCATTCGCTTACGTGCAAATACTCTTGGGATAGGTATTAATCTATCTCTTCTCTCCAGTTATGGGTTAAATAACAAGACAATTGAATTTTATAACCTTGGTTGGCAACCAGTCTACCGCAGAAAGCAATGGTAGCCTACTAAGGGAAAGTATTCAGCCCAGTCAGTCATGTCTCACATATTGCACTTAATATATATTGTAGCTAAGAAAACCAAATAAGTCATTTATTTTAGTAAAATAATCTCCAATTTTTAAGTTATATTGGAGCATAAGTTATAAATGAAACATTGTAATCAAATTTTAAAGAAAAATATTTTTGATGTTTACATAAAATAGTGAATTCATCTCTAATTCAGTAGTTCTTTAGTTTTTGGGGAACCTTAAAATCTGCAGTTTTTCATTCAGGTACGGAGGGCAGATGTCGTAGAACGACTTACAGATTCTTGTTTTTTACTAACTTTTCCATTTTACTTTCGGTGTTTTGTTTTTATTCTTCAACTTCCAAGAATATGTAGAAAGAGATATTTGGTTTCAATACATATTTTTGAAGGAAGTCAAATGCAAATACCAAACTGCTTAAAAGTATTCATTTTTAATAGTTGGGTTTTCATTTGATGTTATGGGTACACAATATAATTTGTTAGACACCTACTTTCCAGTGGGAATTTGTCTGGATTTCAATAATTATATAAATTTGTATTATTGTTATCTTTATTATTTGGGTAGATATTGTTACTTTGGTTTACGTGCTGATTTAAGATTTTATTGTGATTTTAATAAATTTTTCTAGACTACCTGTACAACTATAGCTGAATTTAAGAGTATTTTTATTGAAAATTTTATTTATAGTGTTATTAGGAGAAATGTTTCTTAATTAAATTGAGGAACTTCAGTCCTAACTTAGTGTTAAAAGATTTGGTTAAAAGTATTAAAAAATAATACTAATTCAATAATAATTCAAAAAGTATTATTTGGTTAAAAGATTTGGTTAATAATTCGGTTAAAAGAAGGGGTATACCAAATGATTTTCCTATTTCTATCATTCCTGTTATAGTCATATTTTTTTTTTACATATTTGATATCATGTTTTTTATATCCCCTACACTTATATATATATATAGGAACATGTACAGATTTTTTTTTTATATAATATATATCTATATATACACATTCACTACAAATTGTACATTTTGTTTCAACATTGGACTTCCAATGTCTCAAGACACACCACCTGATGAGACATTGGAAGTCCAATGTTGAAACAAAATGTACAATTTGTAGTGAATATATATATATATATATATATATATATATATATATATTGTATATGTTCTAAAATATAATTTATAATAAATATTCACAGCTCTATATTATATATCGAGCACTGTTTTAAATTAATGTTTTGGACGTTGTAAATTTTTCTTTGTTCCTTATTCACTCAGAAATCTATCTATCTATATATATATATATATATATATATGTATATTTGTGGTCGAGCAGTCTAAGATGTTGCCAGATCAAATGGTATCTTCCCCGATGTAAATAGGGGTCGCAGGTTCAAATCCTGCCGAATGGCACACATTTTCGTAATAACAATTTATTGTAAATAATCAGGCTGGTAGATATAAATATGTAATACTGTTTAATTAAAAAACAGAATACCTACTTAAATACGAGTATTGATGAAAAATAATGTTCAAACAATTCATTTCATATATATATATATATATATATATATATATATATATATATATATAAACTTGAATACTTGGTATATTAGTCAGGTAAATTCCGATACAGACAAAATCAAAAGAACTCAATGTTAAATTCATTTATTTAATGTAACAGTCATCTGTGTGTAATGATTTTCGGGAATATTTTGAAGATTAACTGTTGTATCATTTAGGTCTGATGAGCTACATGGTCAGCTGCAAAATATGTATTACCCATGAAATTGTAGAATATCTAAAATTTTTTCTAAAAAATAAAATATATATATATATATATATATATATATATATATATATATATATAGTAATTTGTAGATAATTAATAGAAGGATTAAAGATGAGACAAAACATTTTTAAAAATTTAACTGAAAGTGGTAAGCACCTTAGCATTTAAATCACAGCTTGGCAGTTAAACAATATAGCACAATTTTTTAAGCAGTCTATTCAAGGGTCTTAATAAAGAAAATTTGATTACCAACATTTTTTTGAGGGTGTCTTCCCTAAAATATAAAATTTAAGTAATAATTAATAAATTTAGATTAAAAATGGCATTCATATTTTCAGACTGTTTAAAAGATTGTGCATCTATTCAAATACATGTAAATACTAAAATATGATGTTCAAGCAATTTAATACACACACACATTAATAACTCAAAAAACAAGATTTAACATAAACTTCTGTCCTCGTTTTGGTGTAAGAAACGTGCCCCAAATTTTTGTAAAAATAATTTTTGCTACACCCTCTGTGTTTTTATATATATATATATATATATATATATTCTACATCTATCTAGGAGAAAGCATTATGATATGAAACCAGCAATTTGATTGCATCCGATGGTGTAGATAAGTTTTTATTGTGTAAATGGTTTCATTGCTCAGAGAGTGGGAGGGACACTTATAAAGCTTTTACTCGCTTTCGAGTAAAGGGAGGTAAAAGCCTGTTAAAACTATCAGATTTCTGCTTAAAAGTGGCTGGTTAGTAGGACCCCCCCCCCCCCCCCGCGCCCTGAAAATAAACAAAAAACAAAAGAAACAGTCTGACTCCATTACAGTTAATAACATTATAACAGAAATTGAGACTCTCTCTTTCTCTGGGCCTAAATGCTATGTCCATAATGTACAGTTGTGAAACTCTTAAGTGATCACTAGGACATGAGAAAACAGCCATTTTATATATATATATATATATATCATTCAACCACGATAGTGATTGAATATATTTTTAAGACTGACATTGAGTGAATCTAGGCAGCTTTCAAGATTCACCACTAATTCAATTCTCAACCAAATTTCAAACAGTTTACAGAGTTAAGACACCATCCTAACTACATTTTGAAAAAGAAATTTTGAATTTAGTTCAGTAGAAAAAAAGTTATATCAAAATATGTTTAGTCCAAAAAGGGAAACTAACTACATAAGTGAACGAGTGACTAAAATTTCTAATAATAAATCTTATTCTTTATTATAACTTTTTCTGTTTAATATTTTTGCATGCTGTTTTCCACATTTAAATTCTGATGATGTTTTTTATAAATTTTGTCAAACAAACTTTGCTTATCACTTATCATTTTATCAGTATTGATTATCAGAATTTATTCAAAAAAAACAATAAAATATTGATTTTTTTTTTTTTTTTTTATCAACTGCATATAGCTTTTTTCTTTTTAACATTTTTGAATGCAGTTTTCAGCATTAAATTTATACCCATGCCTGGAAAAATCATGGATTATATGGAAGAGTGTGTGCATGAAAAGTATTATTGTTAATATTAAATTAAACCTGGAAAAGTAAAGGACAAAATATTCTAGTAAAGTAAAAAAAAATTTAAAATTTCTTAAAATATTGCAGCTAAAAATAAAATTTGAATGCAATATTTTAAGTGAGAAATTTCTTATTTTCTACTTCACTAGAATATCTTGGCCTTTACTTTTCCAGGTTGAACGCATCACTCAATAAATCCTAGGCCTAACTAATAAAATGACAACTTTTAGGCAAAATTCGACTTTATTCATCAACATAGTCTCCTTCTAGAGTAATACACTGATTACAACATTTCTACAAAAAAGGCATCGAATTGTTAGAGAATGATTTGTCTTTGGCTCAAAATACGTTTCCAGTATCATTTCTTCATTGGAGCCAAATCTCTTTCCCTGGAGCATTCTTTTGAGGTCTGCAAACGCAAACAGCCAGTAGTTGCCGAAGGACAGATTTGGAAAATAGGGTGGATGTGGAAGCAATTCGAAGTGCAATTTATGTAGTTTTGCCATTGTCGTGATTGACTTGTGACAAGGTGCATTGCCTTGGTGAAAGATCATTTTTTTCTTCCTCATTCGTTGCAGTTTTTGGCAATTTCTTCTTTCAAATGCACTAATAATGCTATATAATATTCGCTATTGATGGTTCTTCAATCGATGAACAAAAATCAAAAGCATCCCAAAATACGGGGACCAAAACATTGCCTGCTGCTGTTTGTATCTTTGGTCATTTTGGACGGTTTTCACCTGCTCAGCCCCACTGCTGATTTGACTCTGGAGTAAAGTGGTGGATCCATGTTTCATTCATTGTCACATATTTATGAAAAACTCCTTGTTGCATTGAAACTGTTGAAAACAATGCTTTAAATCTTTGACATGTTTTTGTTTTTGACTGACTTTGATGTGGCACCTACTTTTAGACCACCCTATATATACATATATATATATATATATATATACGCACTTGCATCATCACCTGGCATTGCCTGTGCAACTCAAGAATATTTTAAAACTCGGTTATATAAAAAATAATTCTATAAAAAAAAATTGTTTTCTCAAAATTGTTAAAAAATTCCATGAAAAAATCTATTTTCTTTTGTTTTGCGTAAACATGATTTGATGTTTTGTGTAACATTGTAAACAACATTGCGTTTGTTTTTGTTCCAAAATTATCGTGGAAAATATTTACATTTTTTGTTGACTAAATGAATTTAATATAAAAATGATTTATTTTGAAATGAGAAATATAAAAACTATTACACTCTCAGTTCAGAAATTTTCGAAGAATATTTAAAAATGTAGACATTTAATTTTAGAGGAAAAAGTTACATTAATGCTATACAAATAACAGACAGTTGATTTCCTGTATGAAATATTTAGCAAAAAAAAAAAAAATAATTTTATGTTCTGAAGTATAAAATATTAAATCTGAAAAAAAAAAAAAAAAAAAAACTTAAATAATTAAATTAATCACTGGCACTTTTTTTTTTTTAAATATTTTTTTTGTTTCAAAATAACGGAGAAAAATATTCACATTTTTTGTTGACCAAATGAATTTTTAAAATGTTGGAATAAAAATTAAATATAAAGGCTTTTTTTTTTTTAATAAAAAATACTTTAGTTGTGTTTGACACGTGTGATTTGATTTCTGTGACGTAATTCAGCAACCATCTTAGATGTTTTACAGAGCAAATGTAAACAATCGGCCCCATTGGCCAAAAAGTGCAAAAAGGTAAAATTGCTGAACTTAAAACTCAAAAATTATGTGTCAACCTGGCTTCTCTGTAGATATGTGTCCCTAGAAAGTTTGAATGGTGTAGCTTACAAAATGTAGGCGTGCATATATTACAGTCACACACAGACTCACAGATTGCCTTTTATATATATATATATATATATATATATATATAGTTACGACCTGAATATATAGTTACGACCTGACTCATACCACCATGACAGTAGATGTAGAACATTGGACTGCAACACACAAATGAAACAATGAAATCACAATTTCGTAGACCAAGACCTCTCTCCTGAATGGTCAAACGCAGCCAAGCTAAAGGAAATTGTTTTAGTAATCGAGCCCAAATGGTGACAGGCGATAGAAGGTAAATATCGAGTAATAATGATTAACAGGCTTATTTACAAAATATATGGACTGTTTTAAACATATTGTCCCCGATTTCCATATTTTAAAATCCCCAAGGTAAAGCAATAAAAAAAAAAAGGGGTTTCAGAAAGAAATGACTCAGGGGGATAGGTTTATCTTCTCATAAAAATAAATATTGTTTCAGTAAACTGTTTGAAGTCAACTAGCATGCATTTACAAGAGCATATATACAAAAACACTTCAAAGGACAAACAAACGACTTATCTGTTGTTTGAAAAGAGTATTTTTTTTCCTTTTCTTTCAATGTCTCTGACACTTTGTTTTCTTTGATACTTTCTTTCTGCTTTTTTCCTTCACCCCTTTCTTTCTCTTTGTTTTGAAGTACTTTTTTTTTTTTTAATCCTTTCGAATTCTCTTTTCCTTCACACTTGGTACAAAATTTGTTGGCGAAACGGGGGGGGGGGGGGGTCCTGAGCATGATGGTAAACTGCATCCGGCGACAAGGCCTCTGATTGGGAGGTTGTGAGGAGCATGGAACCACCTCTTAATTGCTGTTGTTCCCAGGTCCACCCTGACCAGAAGTGGTAGCACCTGTTAGGGTCCCAGCTATGGGCAAATAGTTTACCCCCAAAGCGGGGGTCAAAACACTATGAAAGTATAAAAATATATTTTTATAGAAATATATACATAAAAATACTCTTATAAAAAAATTATTACCATGATATGTTTTTAAAGAAACAAAAATTATTCTCAGCAAAACATTTTTGAATACAAAACTAGAAGACATTTTCAGTTTTCTAAAATAAAAAGAATAAAAACAAAAAATTTCATTAGAATCTGACTAAATCAACCTTTTCATGATAACTGAACATTAAAAAAAAATACTTTAAAACCCCACCTTTTTGGCATGAAATAACCTACAGAGGTTGATATGCCATTAAACAAAACTCAAACTTAGCGAAACAGGTCTCTTTGTTTTCTTGATTTTTTTTTTTGTTTTTTATCTAGTCTAGAGGTTGAGATGTGTTGGATTTTTATCTTCTTTGTCTTTTTCCCTTTTCTAGGAGCTGAGTCTTTTGGTTGAAGTTTCATCATCTTTTACTATGTTGTGATTTCTTTGAATCAACCTCTTAGCTCCAAAAATTTATTTGGTTCCTACAGGTTTTATGCAACCAAATTTATAGCAGACTATCACAGGCCTTCGTAATTTGAAATGGCCTTTATTTTTGCGCAAAGGTTTTGGTATGTGGCTCATGACTCCCAAATATGGATCTTTTTGCAGATTAGATAGGAGATCACTGCCCACTCTGGTGGTCTTCCAGGGTTCAGGGTTACTGTCCAGGCAGGATCTGGCTAGACTATCAGGTTTTCATGTGATCAGAAAGAAGGAAGCATGCTTTCTATAAGTCATACGATCTTTACCTCGCATGCAAAACAAAATCAAACTGTTGTCAATTTCACTCTTTTTGAATGTACTAACTCTGTGTTTAGGATACTTCTAAAATATAGTTCTTATGTCTTTTCTTTTTCATTAAGCTCAGGTGGAGGTTTGTAACATATATCTATATATATATATATATATATATATATATTAGAAAATTAAATTGGGTTGTTCCAACAAGAGAGATTAGTATTGAATAAAAAGTATGAGAGGTTGTGAACGTTTTCTTTAAAGTGTATATTTATTGTTGTTATTATACATGTTATGATACTTTAAGTGTCTATAATGGTATTTGCAAAGCTACACACGTTTCGAGTCTAAGATTGACTCTCTTCAGGCAAATAAATTTGTAGCTTTATGTATCGAGTTCCTTTTGTTTTTGAGGGCCATGTTGTTGTTTATAAATAAGTAAGTAGAAAAATAAAAATAAGAAAGTAAATCAAATCAGTAAAAAAAATAAAATAAGAAAAATAAATCAAATGTTGGCGTGTTGAATTGTCTGTGTTTCTCACATCAGCACGTGTATAAATGGATAAATAGATGAATGAATCAAGTGCTTACCCCAATTGGAAATGATTTTGGTTTGGGGTTATATATATATATATATATATGTGATGGCTGTTTAAAAAAAAAAAAAATCAAAGAAAGTGGACATTGAGGTCAACACCAATCAGTGTTAGAATATTTTGTACTTAAATGTAATCTGTCATTATAAAATAGACATTGATGTTGGCCTGAGTATCCACTTCTATATTCATCTCTGATATTGAGCACTTTTACTCATAAATAGAGCATACCTTAAAACTATATTTTATCATATACATGATTGTTTTTGCTTGGTGTTGACCTAAGTGTCCGCTTATTCTTAGCATCCTTCTGTAGTACCACATTTCTGTTGTTATGAGGACTTTTCTTTATCTGTTAGCACAATAATCAGCATTCATTTAGTGAGATTGATATTACATAGAAACAAAGAAAACTGTTTAAAAACTAATAAAATTCAGATAGCTTACTTGTTGGTTTTCTATGTCCCTCTTACCTTCAATATGTATCCGGTGTGTATTAAATTTTCAAACCCTTCTTTCCTCATTATCCTACTTATAAAAATTTTTAAAAAAGCCAGTAAGACTTGTTTCTGCAAATAAAAAATTGAATTCTTTATAAATGCAAGTTTTGCTATTTACATTTTTTTTAAGAATTGCTTTATTGCTTTGATTTAGTCCAAGGTTTCTCTTTCAAAAATAAGATTGGATGATCTTTAAACAAATATTTTATTTCTTTTTTTCATATAATCCATGATTTCATCTTATGTGACTCGTGTTCCTTTTAATACGATTCATTTGTTTGCTTATTCGTCAGGTTTTCATGGGATCAGAATGAAGGAAGCATACTTTTTATAAGTTGTACAATCTTTACCCCACATGCAAGACATAATCAAACTATTTTCAATTTCACTCTTTTCAAATGTAATAACTCTGTATTTAGGATACTTCTAAAATATAGTGCTTGCATCTTTTCTTTTTCAATAAACTCAGGTGTGGGTTCGTAACAGAATATATCACTGCCAACTTTATAGATATTTATGTAAGTAAACTATTTACTGTCCTCCTTTATCTACATAAACCCATCGCCTCACTGCTCTGTTCAGCTTCTGACCATTTTTACCATGTTCTTCTTTGCCTTCCTTTATACCATTTTATCAATTTGTGTTGGTTTCAATTAGGGGTTTTGGTTTGATTTGCGGGATATCAACCCCTTGGGGTCATTTAATGCTAAAGCATTAGTTCCTTCAAAAACGTATTACATAGTATTTAAACAGTTTTTTTTTTTTTGTTTCTAATAAAATTCAGATAGCTTACTTGTTGGTTTTCTATGTCCCTCTTACCTTCAATATATATCCGGTGTGTATCAAATTTTCAAACCCTTCTTTCCTCATTATCCTACTTAAAAAGAAAAAAGCCTGTAAGATTTGTTTCTGCAAATATAAAATTGCGTTCTTTGTAAATACAAGTTTTGCTATTCTTTACATTTTTTAAAGAATTGCTTTATTGCTTTGATTTAGTCCAAGGTTTCTCTTTCAAAAATAAGATTGGATGATCTTTAAACAAATATTTTGTTTCTTTTTTTCATATAATCCATGATTTCATCTTAACAGTGACTCATGTTCCTTTTAATACAATTCATTTGTTTGCTCATTCATTGTTTATAAAAGGATAGTTTGCCGCTTGACAAAAGTAATAGTTCTTAAGTTGATGGTGAAGGTCATTACTACTAATAAGTGAGGTCTGTCTTCGCTGTCGGCTTTATGTTAATGACCTTGTGCCAGACTAAGTTAATCTGGGGAGATTTTTTTTTTTTAATTTATTTAATTATTTCTTCCCAAAGTGGCTTTTAATAGCCATGAGGGTGCAAAGACATGAAAGGAAAAGAGAGGACAATAAAAGAACAGGGTTCAGAGACAGAAGATGACTACTGATAAGTGAAGCTGCCCTCACTGGGTGCTTTGTACAAGTGGCCTTATACCAGACTAAGCTAATTAGTTAAGCACTTCTCTGTACATGGATAATCTGTATTGAAGAATATTAATACTGCTTTAACTCATCAATGGGTTCTCTACATTTGTGGCCTTGATCCAGACTAAATTTATTAAATATCTATAAAAAGCTGAAGAGTATTTTTTTTCTTTCTTAAATCATTTCACCTCTAGCAAAGCGATAAAAGCTACTAGGACGCAGGGGGTTACTAAGTGCAAAAGAAACAGAGGAAAATAAAAGAACGGGGTGTAAGAAGACGATTGCCATTGCATTTAAATTTTTGAAGATTGTAGTTGATCAAAGAAAATTGTACAGAGCTGGAAGAGTTCCACAAGCAAAAAAGTGCAGGAGAAGTTAAGAATTTATATAGATTGTTTTTCTCCTGAATTGAAGTCATCTTTTTTCCGAACTTGAAATAATTATCAATTTTGACCCACTTGCTTTCATATTTTTTTTAAGTGTATTTTTATTCTTAGTTTTAATTTATCATTTACGTTCTTAAATAACCTTGTAAGATCAAGACATTCACATGGATACCATACATGGTGTCAAACTGGTTCAGAAATATTAAAACTGTCAATTGCAGGCAGTCATCCACTTGGATCAATGGTTAAAATTGGTTTTGATCAAATAAATATTGCTGTTATAAATATGCATATGGTAGCATAAAAGAATGAACAAAATAACAAGTATCACTGGTAAAGCAAAAAAGACAAGAATTGTTAGTATAAAATTCTTTGTATTGTTGATTCAGAGGATGTGAATGGATTGTCTCTTTGTGGGTAAGGGAGGTGACTTGGACAAAGAATAGAGTTGATAGGGCAGGTTGGTCAACTGAGGTTTTTTGTGAAGATGTTAAGAACTTGCCGGTGCCTAATTGGTTGAAGTTTGCCTGTTTGCTTCAATTCTGTTTTAGCCATGCACATTTGCCATGATTCTGTTTCAGCTATTATGATCAGCACTT
Source organism: Ascarosepion bandense (assembly GCA_037127315.1). NCBI lineage: Eukaryota > Metazoa > Mollusca > Cephalopoda > Sepiida > Sepiidae > Ascarosepion > Ascarosepion bandense. The sequence continues at coordinate 4,573,165 of JBBBDQ010001026.1, read as the reverse complement.
TTTTGGTCAGTGCTGGTCAACATGTCGAGTGAATCAGAAAGTGATCTAATTTGAGTACTGTATGTGAGCAAAAGAGTCTCTGGATAGAGGTAGTACCTTTGATGTCTGTCATGTTGCACCTTCAGGTTAACAGGCAACACTGGTCCTCAACCATCTTGTAAATCTCATATGATGGCTCCAAGTTGCCATGTGCCAATGAACCATATCACATGACAGGGTGGTGTTAACACAGCACCACTGGACAAAAAGACCTCTTAAGATAAGCTACAATGGCTGCATGACATTGGCTGTGGTCTAACCTGGAGAAGTATGGACCCTATACCAAGTTAAAACTCCAAAGATACACACATGATGGAAAAAAGGTGACTTCAATTCAGGAGAACAAAATTACATAAATTCCTAACTTCTCCTGCACTTTTTGCTTTGGAACTCTTCACGCTTTGTACAATTTTCAGTGATCAACTACAATCTTCAAAAATTTAAATGCAATGTCAATCATCCTTTTGTCTCCTAGAACCCCATTCTTTTATTGTCCTCTATGTTTCTTTCACACTCCGTAACCCCCTGCACCCTAGTAGCTTTTATTGCTTTGCTTGAGGTGAAAAGATTTTTAAAAAAATACTCTTCAGCCTTTTATAGATCTAATCTAAATCTAAACTTATTTATAAATGGAACTTTGTCTGTGTTCATTACCTATAGACTCCGAAACGGCTAAACCGATTTTCTTGAAAATTTACACAGTTGTACTATAAGCATCTGTGAGTGTTCTTAGCTAGGTTTTGTGCCGAGGTACCCTCGATAAATATCGAAAATTGATAATTGAAAAAATTGGGTTATAGAAAAAGTGGTCTGACTTTAATCAAATTTGATACCCTCAGAGACAAAGACATAAGAAATGATATTCAGAAGTTTCAAGGTTGCAGTTCTTACAATAGTGCAGAAAATCAATAACATATATATATAAAAGGCAAGATGTTTGTGTGTGTGTCTGTTTATCTACCTGTATGTCTGTATTTTTTCAGCCCTTTTATTTTAGTTTTCGGGTTTGGCTCTAAGCAGGTATAATTGTAGTTCTTAGTCTCAGCCATGATACCATTTACTCAGAGGACTTATTTAGCCTTCAAAATTCAGTTTATGATGAAAAAAAACTTATTTGATATCAATACCAGGAAATCAAGATTTGACTTACATCCATTTATTTTTCTTTCAGTCTATGGTTTCGCTTTAACTGGAAACAACTATTGCTTTTTAGTCTTTTGTGCCAACGTCCAAAGAGTCTGAGCTCCAGGACCATGGATTAGTTTTAAAGCTTTCATTACACCCGAGCAAAACCGGGCTATACTGCTAGTATTTACTAAACTTAGTCTGGATCAAGGCTACAAATGTAGAGAACCAAGTGATGATTTAAATCAGTATTAATATCCTTCAATACAGATATTTTTTAATAGGCACTTGTCTGTCTTGGAATGGGCAGTAAGTAAACTAAGCTGTCAGCTGCATACAGCTACTTCCTATGATCAATAGTAAAAAGGGCTTTCAGTGAGACAAGGCTTGACAGTTTTGGCAAATATCTCTAGAACCACAAAGAAATGCAGGATTTAACAGAAACAGCATCACTTGAGGACTTGTAACACATAGTTTTTTTTTTTTTACCTCCATTCTAATATGATCAAGAGGTTGATGTCCTGTATCACTTCAAATAAAAGGTTAGGAAGGAAACCCTTGTCAATACTGGAAAGAGCTATAACTGTTACTAGACGTGAACTTATTTGCTGAATAATTTTTTTTTTTTTTTAGAGGAATAATTTATCAACAGATAGCAGTACTGGATGTTTGGTCAGTGAATGAAGAAAGTTTCCTTATAAGGAAATGGTTAAGACTAATATTACATACCTGAGTTGAAAAATTTTTGTTAACAGCTAATCATTCTTAATATTTATCTTTAACTGATTCTTAGCTAGTTTTGAATGACACATGTCACTGAAAGCAAACTGTTTTAATGATAGCTGGCAGTATAGCCCAGCATTGCTCAGGTGTAATGAAAGCTTTAAAACTAATCCATGATCCTGGAGCTCAGACTCAGCCTAAAGAATATTTGTGTGAAGTTTGGTGAGAATCGGATAAAATTGTGGATTTATATAAAGGACATACAGACAGATAAACAGACACACACACAAACATCTTGCTATATATATATATATATATATATATATATATATATAAATTTTCTGCACTATTGTAAGAACTGCAACCTTGAAACTTCTGAATATCGTTTCTTATGTCTTTGTCTATGAGTGTATCAAATTTGATTAAATCGGACCACTCCTTCTATAACACGATTTTTTCGATTATTGATATTTATCAGGGGTACCTCAACACAAAACCTAGCTAAGAACACTCGCAGACACTTATAGTACAACTGTGTAAATTTTCAAGAAAATCAGTTCTGCCGTTTCAGAGTCTATAGATAATGGACACATACACAAAGTTCCATTTATAAATAAGTTTAGATTTAGATTAGATAGTCATGTTATTCTTTTGCTTTTAACCATGGAATGAGTCATTGGGGTGTTGATGTGTCAAGTTGTCCTACATTTATCACAGTTGTATGCCAGATCCTGAGTCTCTGCAATTGTATAAATTTTTTTTTCTTTTTTTTTGGTGCCCTCATCACATTATCTCCCCAAATTTCTTATAATCCAAAAATATATTTAGGTTTTAAATAACCTTAGAAAAGGTTGATAAGCTGTAAAAAAAAAAAACAGATCACTCAAAATATTTGAGTAATTTGCTTTTGATCTCTCTTGCCAGTTACTGATTTCAATTTTATCAAATGGATTGTAAATCTCAGCATTTAAAATTTAAAAAAAAACATTTCAAAACTTAATTTCTATTTGTTTTTAAGTTTCATTTAATTTTGATTTTCCTTTGAGTCATATGAAAAATGAAAAAAAATCTTCAAAGACTTTATTATGATGCATCAACATTTTTATGTGCATATAAAAAAAGAAATAAATATGTATATATATATATATAAATAAATATATTATACAGAAAATAATTCCGCTAATAATTATGTATCAAACTGAAGATATTGATCCATCTTTGTGTGTGTGTATATATATATATATATATATATATATACTAGCAGTATATAGCCCAGCG
>JBBBDQ010001026.1:3782500-3825000 GCA_037127315.1 Ascarosepion bandense | reverse complement strand
AGGATAGATTGGGTTCTATAGTGCTGGTTGGCAACCAGTCTACTACAGAATGAAATGGCAACCTACTGCAGGAAAATCTTCTTCCTAGTCAGTCATGTCTTGAAAGAGACATGATCGTCCTTGTGTGTATCCTATGTGGCACTTAACTGATTGACTAGCTGATCAAATGTTTGTGAAGTACAAAACAAGGTAGGAAATATGCATATATTTGTAGAGAGTGATCCAAAAGTTGGGGGGGATAGTTTTGTGCATTGGTTATATTATTACAATAATGCTGTTCATTAAAACTACGGTATAGATATTATTTTAAATAATAAAATTTAATTGTTAATGTAATAATTGTATTAGTAAATATAACTGTTTATGCAGTCTCAAAAATATTTTATCATTTACTGTCCACATAATTTAAGATCATCCTATATACAATACTGTGCAAAAGTATTAGGACAAGAACTATTTTATCTTTCAAGAGGCATCAAAATAATTGCGACAATTTACCAATCGCACCTAGTATATATACGGTACTGTGCAAAAGTATTAGGACAAGAACTATTTTATCTTTTATGAGGCACCAAAATAAAGTTTAAAATCACCCCTGACCTAACACTTTTGCGCACTACTGGGAATGTGCAAAAGCATTAGGACAAGGGTGATTTTCCCAAAAACCTCACTAAAGTTCAAATACAGGGTGAAAAGCCAAGTAAATTGCTAATAAATATTGATTATTTAAAACTAACTGTAAAAGAAATGTATTAAAAAGAAGTTATTTAATTTTTCCTATTTTCTACTAAACAAGTTATTTTGAAATATTCTTTTTAGATATGACTGACTTTTTTCTTATTCCCCCCTCTCGAATTGATAAATCTAATGTTGCTTTGCAAGACACACTTTGGGAACAAATACAAGCTGCTTGGCAGGAGATACCATTAGATACATTGAAGAAGATTGTGATGTCAATGCCTGACAGAATGAAGTCTGTGATCAAAGCAAAAGGCTATTATACTAAATATTAAATTTATTTTGTAACAAGTATTTTTTTCTCGTTAAAGCATTTGTTGAGTAAATAAAATAAAATTACTTTAATTAAATTATTTTCTGTCAATATGTCCCATAAAAGATAAAACAGTTCTTGTCCTAATACTTTTGCACAGTACTGTATACATAATGTATGTGTGTACATTTTTTTCATGTTTGATTCTAAAAGACCCCCAGACTTCACATGTCTAAAAGATATGCAGACATCTGGCCAAAGTCTTTCCCTCTCTGTCTTTCCTTCCCTTTTTCCTTCCATTTCCCTCTTTCTCCTTACCTTTTCCTTTTTCTCTCCCCTTCATTTTCTCTCTTATCTCTCTTTCTTTCATCATTTCTTTTTGTATTACTCCATTGATGAAAACTCTCCTTTCAAAAGCATTTTGTGGTGTAATAGATATCAGCTTGGAATGTGAAATCTGAGACCCAAGTTCAAATTTCAGTTGAATACCTTGCATTCACTTCTGCACAAATACCCTTGGGAAAGGTATGAATCTGTCTCTTCTCCCTCCAGCTATAGATTAAATAACAGGACAGATTGGGTTCTACAGCCTTGGTTGGCAACTGGCCTACCACAGAAAGAAATTACAACCTAGGTTTTGTGCTTTTTCTACTTTTTCATATTGTATCCATCCCCTACCAACTCTGAATCCAACAATGTCTACCATGTCTAAGGAAATATTACATGTAATACCAAATTACATTTTACTTTCATATTTCCATCAATACAGCTTGTTTGGTTTAATTCTTGCTTGCACACTGCACTAATTGCAGGTCGCAATTTGGCAGCAATTTATTTCTTTAGCACATATGTGCACATACACATTTTCCAGTTGGAACTTTCTTCAACTCTATGTAACTGACATCAACTTTACTTTCCAAGTATTTGTTTGTTTTTCTACTTTTTCAGTTTCATCTTTCATGAACATTTTAATTCAACTCAACAAGTGACTTTCTCTTATGTTTCTTCACGTTGCAAGGGAAACAACTTTTCTTTCATTATTTGCATGCTTAATCAACTCTATGCAACCTATTGTTAATAACACATTTTAATTGTTATTTACTCCAGTGTCATTGTCTTCTTTCTTATGTCATCTTACGCCAAATTGAATATTAATCAAAATATCATTAGCGGATACCAAGGTAGAACAACTACCATGAAACTGATGGGTGCGTGTTGTGCTGTAATGGATAACAGCTTAGAATGAGACACCAGAGTGCTGAGTTCAAACTCCAGTCAAATTTTTTTTCATTCACTTAAAGACCAACCTCCCTTAAGAAAAGTATTAATCTATCTCTTCTTCCTCAAGCCATGGGTTTGAATAGCAGGACAGATTAGGTTCTATAGCCATAGTTGGTAGCCAGTCTACTACACAAAAATTCTCTATTTTGTCAATTATCTCTTGAATCGCCCAAGCGTGTATCACCTATGGCAATTGACTAACCATGAAACTTTTTATAGAAATGTTGTGGAGTTGTTTTTGCACTGAAGGTTATAATCAGGCTATGTCGGTTGCTAATCGACTTAATACACCCAAAATGTTAGGAACTTGGTAATCTTCAACTGAAAGCTGACTTCTTAGTATTCGGTTAACTGCCGACAAATATCAACTGCCTAGTAGTTCTACTGATCTCTAATAGGACTCTAAAGAACTATGAAGTTCTCAAGAATTTCTCCCGTTAACTTCCTGTTAACTCTTATTAATATAAGAGGGAGAGTCCATTATCTGAGGAATAGGTGTGTTTCCCCATAACAAGAAAAGACAGACACAGGAAAGTCATGTCATAGTGGTAGGAAAGTAACTGAAGTTCATAGGCCAGGTTATTTCATCATTTCACTCCAAGTAAATATCCTTGGGAAAGGTACTAATCCGTCTCTTCCTTCCAGTTATGGGCTAAATAGCAGGACAGATTGGGTTCTATAGCCTTGGTCGGCAACCTGTCTACTGCAGAAAGCAATAGCAAACTACTGCGGGATAATCTTCTGCCCAGTCAGTCATGTCTCTTTTGAGACATGATCTCCCAAGCGTGTATCACGTATGGCACTTAACTGACTGACTGAAGGTGGTACTGCCAGTGGTGTGCTGAGGGATACATAAGAGAAGAGTAAAAGTTTAAGCAGGAGGAGAGCATAGAGAAAGACGAACAGGTTACAGGGGTGTTGGAGAAAGAGCAAGAGAAGGATGGGTTACCGGTGTGAAGACAGCTGCAAGGGTAGAGCGAGAAAGGAAAAGAACGAGATACACAGGGTGATGAGGAAAGGATGAGAGAAGGACTGGAGTCAGGTGTATAAGAGATGGGAATTGACATTGCATTTAAATTATTGGAGATTGTAGCCATCAGGGAAGCAAGGATATGGAAGGGAGTTCCACAGGCAGGAAGTGCAAGAAAAGAAGCTACTGGAATAGAGGTGGCAGCTGCATTTGGTTGATTCAACTGTAAAAGAGTGGGATCTTGTTGGCAGTAAAGTTGTTAACATTACAGATCCTTACAAAGTCTGGCTCCTATATTTTAGCTTGAGTTCATTGTATCAGTTAAGTGCCATACATGACACACACTTGGGCTATCATGTCTTGAAAGGGACATGACTGACAGGGTAGAAGATTATGTTGCAGTAGGTTGCCTTTAATTTTTGCGGTAGACTTGTTGCCAGCCAAAGCTATAGAACCCAATCTATCCTGCTATGTAACTCATAGCTGGAGGAAGAAGAGATAGATTATATTACATTATTATATTAAGTATTAGTGGGGGATCAGTTTATTACTTCATAACAATAGAAAACTGCCCCCACCCACTTTATGCCCAATAGAAGCCTTCATCATGTTTCCAAATATAATATTCAGTTAGTTAAATTCCATATGTGATACACACTTGAGCGATCATGTCCTGAAAGAGACATGACTGACTGGGCAGAAGTTTATCCTGCAATAGGTTGCCATTACATTCTGTGGTAGACTGGTTACCAGCTAAGGCTACAGAACCCAATCTACCATGTTATTTAACCCATAGCTGGAGGGAAGAGACAGATTAATACCTTTCCCAAGGGTATTTGCAGATTAGTGAATGCAAGGAATTCAACTAGAATTTGAACTCGCCTTCCTGATTTCTCGTTCCAAACAGATATCCACTGCAGCATAATGCACATTAATTGTGTAGATACCAAAAATTGTGGAGACCTACCTACAAATGAACTCTTCCACACCTTTATAATATGGCTACTAACTCTGAGTGAGGGAGATACACAGACACATAGTAGCCACGGAGTGAGTGAATAAGTGAGTCAGGACAATATGAGAGGAAGTACTCTCCAGTCCACGTTTACATTTGTACTACATTTTACTTTTCCGAGAATATACGATGTGTGTTGTGGTGCAATGGATATTGGCTCGGAATGAGAAATCGGGGAGCCAAGTTCGAATTCCAGCTGAATTCATTGCATTCACTTATGCGCAAATACCTTGGGAAAGGTATTAATCCGTCTATGTGTTAAATAACAGGACAGATTGGGTTCTATAGCCTTGGCTGGTAACCAGTCTACCGCAGAAAGTAATGGCAACCTACTGCGGGATAATTTTCTGCTCAGTCAGTCATGCCTCTTTCGAGACATGATCACCCAAGCGTGTATCACGTATGGCACTTAACTGACTGACTATTCAACCTTATATCCGAGTCTTTGTTATCTTTCTATGGATCTTCAGTCATAAGGCTGGCAACGAAGAAAACGAGAACCACAAAGAGAAACCCTTACCTAAAAAAAATTCCACGCCATAACATATTGGTAAACTCACAGGAAAAAAAGAAATGTATTTTTTGGGAATGCTATAATATGGTTTGAATGAACAGTATGATAGCAAGTCAACTAATAATAAGGGAAAATATTGAAATAATGACTCATCTCAAACTCAGGAAAGGAATTTCTAACCCTTTTCTTATTTGTACTCTTACCCTTACCCTAACTGAATATGTTTATATTCCTTAAAGTATTCTCATCTGCTATCTTTTATGGGATATTATAACAGGCTTAGAATAAACTTCAATTTGCACTGCTAAGGGATACTCCCCCATTACCCCATGGGGAAGATTACTGCCTATTTATTTTGACAAGATAATGTATATTTAATGTATCTTCTCTCCCTCCGGGGAGTAATCCTTATCCAAATCATGGGTCACTACATCTAATTACTAAGGCTTCAATGAATCCATAAAATAGAAAATAAAGAAAACAAATTGGCAGAAAGAAAAAAAAGGAAAAGAAAACATTCTCTCACTTTTGGGTCCTTTTTTTTTCTTCTTTTTTCTATTCTTTACATGGGAAAGACTCTAAAGGACCATAACAATTTCACCAGGATATTGCTTCATTGTCATTAAGTTATACCCCACTACTCCCAACTGAGTACGTTTTCCCACCTGTTTGTCTTTCTGACTCATTTCTCTCTTTATCTAATTCCTGTTCTCTTTTTTTCTTCTTCTTTATTAACACACCTGAGACATTTCTACCTTTATTTCCTTTTTCTCAGTCTGGCTAGAATTGTCTACCTCAATTAGTCTGTTTCGGCTGTAGCTAGTGATCTCTGTCAATCTGTCTACCTCACTTATGATCAAACAAAACACTCAACCTATTCCTACCTCCTTGTCTTCATCAGCTGCAGATTGTGTATTTCCTAGTTTGTTGCTATCAACCTTAGTTTATTTACCTTTCAATTTACTCATGTCTGCCTGTTTCTTTTTCACCTCAGTTTATAGTGGCCTAAACAGGTCGATGACTTACTGTTCTTCTTCATCTCTCTTTCTATCCATATTCCTATTTATCTGTTTATCTCTCCATATTTTTATCTATCCACCTATCTCTGTATCTACCTATCTATCATCTTCCGCCATGCTTCTATCTAGCTATAATGTTGTTTATCTTTACATCTGTCTATCTATGATCTTTCTGCATTTTTTTTATAATCATATCGCCCCAAGCAAGGTGCTTTACTGGCACTGTTTTGCAAGGGGTTACATAGAAGAAAAGTTATGAGAAAGAGTGACAGGTTATAGCGGGTGTCAGGAAGTGCGTAAGAGAAGGATGACTGTGGTCATAAAGTGAGGTATCAATTTATACATGGATTGTAATGTAGAATTGATCCCCCACTTTATATTCACATTTTAATAGTATAGAATTTTTTTTATATTCATATCGTCCCAAGCAAAGTATTTAACTGGCACTGTTTTGCAGGGGGTTACATAGAAGGAAAGTTATGAGAAAGAGTGACAGGTTATAGCGAGTGTCAGGAAGTGTGTAAGAGAAGGATGACTGTGGTCATAAAGTGAGGGATCAATTTATATATGGATTGTAAATTAGAATTGACCCCCCACTTTATATCCATATTATAATAGTACAGAATTTTTTTTATAATCATATCGTCCCAAGCAAAGTATTTAACTGGCACTGTTTTGCAGGGTGTTACAGAGAAGGAAAGTTATGAGAAAGAGTGACAGGTTATAGGGAGTGTCAGGAAGTGGGTAAGGGAAGGATGAGAATATTGATGAGAGTGGAGTGGATGGAGAAAGGAGAGAGAGAGAGGATACAAATCAGTAAGATAGGAGATGACTATTGACTGTACATTTAAATTTTTGTAGATTGTAGCTGTCAGGGAAGGAAGTAAATGGAAGGGAATTCCACAGGCAGAAAGTGTGAGAAAAGAAGCTGCTGGAGTAGAATTTGCGTTTACATTTTATTGGCTTCACAGTAAAACGGTGGGACCTAGTTGCTTTGAGGCTTGAGTAAATTCATATATAGGGGGCACCAGTGAGCTAAGTTCATTGGAACAGAAACTGATTTATTTACAAAATGAGAAAAAAATGTGCATATATTTCTCAATATATTCCTGTTTATTGCAGTTTGTTTTTATATATATATATATATATATATATATATAAATCTCTCATTGTCTCATTCTTTTTTACCTCAGTTTCTCTATCAAACTCTCTCTCTCTCTCTCTATATATATATATATATATATATATATATATACACACACTAGTACCACTCTATCCTTATCTTGATAGTGAGCAATTTATGAAAAATATATTTGTTTGCTTAAAATGCCTTTCCACTAATAAACTACTGAAAAAAACAGCAATTTTGGCACTAAACATTATTACTATTTAACACACACACACACACACATATATATATATATATATATATATATATATATGATGTCTGTAGATTGTGCCAAGAAGAAAGGTTGGCTATAATATCACCTCCAGAATGAGAAAGTTTACTAAATGAAAGGTCTGAAATAATGTCCAGATGTATACACATTAGAAAACACAAATTTTGTTTCGCACAACCTGTATAAAAGCATGAACAAGACTGTTTTGTTTGTCTTGACTAAATGCTCCTCTTATTTTAAACTTCCCACTATGTGTTTTTAAAATTTCTGTAGTGCATTCAAAATAAAGCATTAGAAAATCATTTGGTCTATAACGCCTGATGATACTGAAAGGTTGAAACCACGATAGTGTCATTGGGTGATCTTTCTAATTTTAATATTTATGCATGTTAAATCTTTATCTTCTATTTATTTTTTTAAAATGTGTATTGACCACTTTTTAATACAAATGTTTACTGGTCTAATTTGACTTTGACAAATAACTGTTTAATAATTATACATAATTATGCACACACATACACACACACACACGTAAATATATTATAAATTATAGTTTAGAACATGTACAAGTTTTTATCCACTGCAAAGTTTACATTTTGTTTCAACATTGAAATGACAATATCTCCTCAGTTGGTCTGGAAATAGAATAGAAAGTCGCATTTTTTATATTTGGCAAGTTGTCTGTGGGATGTAGGTGGTGTTAGTAATAAGGAGATAACTCTTGTAAATTCTTCTTAGAATTTTGAAAAGATGGAATGGGTGGGGGACATAATTGATTAATGAACTTGTAAGGAATTTTGTAGATAGATTTAACATTAAGATATGGTATAGCTTTTTATGGCCTAATGGCTGGATTTTTTTTCTTTGGGTTTAGTAAAGAGGAGAGTAAGGAATTGTAAAGGTTGGAAAGAATAGGATTAGATGCGATGAAGTGGGAATTGTACTTACCATTTATTGGACTTATCTTTCTTATTTAATTGTACAACTATACAATATTTTTTAAAATTTAAACTCAGTTTTTATAATTATAATATATATATATATATATATATATATATATATATATATATAGTCATCCGTAGACAGATCTGTTTTGCTGTATCACAGCTCATCAGTACAGTTAGACTCCGATTGCTTTTAACCCAGGATTGAAACCCGACCGAATTGTCATCAGTCGGCAATTCTACCTCTGAGCTATGGGTGCTCGGTAGAAGGAGGCAGACTTTTTAGTGTATATATTATCATTATACACACACAATAGCTGAGAGTGTTCTAATTCATTGCTGAATGAACGATGCATAAATGCTAGAGTAGCTACCGTTTTTCAAAGTCTACCATTCTTCCAGAGTGCTCAGTCAGGGTGTGAGAGCATAAATATACATATATATATATATATATATATATATATTTCGATCCTGGCCAGAATCAAGTGGATATGTCTAGCCACACTGATGAGCTGTGATACAGCGAAATGGGCTTGTATGTGGATGACTAATATATTATGCTCTCATTACGATTGAGTTCTCTGGAGAAGAAAATTTTAAAAACAGTTTACATTTTGACTATATGCGTGACTCTTCAGAAATGAATTGATTTCTCTCAGTGACTGGCATCTGTATACACTGCTTATATACAAGATGTTAAAATTTCCCTTCTCTGATGCCATGCGCTGATAGCTTAGGGAGTAGAGACTCCGACTGACACCAAATCGGTTGGGTTTTGATCCCGGCCAGAAGCAAGTGGATATGTCTAGCCACACTGATGAGCTGTGATACAGCGAAACGGGCTTGTATGTGGATGACTAATATATATATATGTATATGTTTAACTAAATTAGCTACTATATTTCCATATATTCACTCTCCTGTAATTCATCGAATGCCAAAAGTATAATTCTGATTCTTTCCCCTCTATAACCTCTATACACTTAGCTTTTAACATTTATGATCCCTCCCCTCTTTATGGTCTCCCTAACTCCCTTTTTATTATTCATTAATTCTTTTTATCTCTGCTTTAATGTTATTCTTAATCCCCCATCCGGCACTTTTTTCATCATATAACTCAAAATTAATGTCATAAGGTTTATCTATACGTAATCTCTTCTCTTTAAGACCAAAACCTTCCACCTTCCCCTGACCCTTGTTTCCTGCTTTTCATTTGATGAAACTTTTACTTTTGACATGAATTAGTTCACACTGGGGTTGACAAGAAAAACAATGGTATCTTCCTCTGCTTAAATAGAATATTCCCCAGATGAGGTGATTTGAAATTTATTAAATATTTGCTCTGTAGTAAAATACATTGATCTCTTTTTATGGATTATCTTTAATGTTTTATGATATTTTGTATTATTAGTATTCACTTGGATTATTTACGGAGGAATGTTTACCTTCCATATATCTAAACTTATTTATAAATGGAACTTTGTGTGTGTGTGTGTGTGTGTGTGTGTTCATTACCTATAGACTCCGAAACGGCTGAACCAATTTTCTTGACAATTTACACAGTTGTACTATAAGCATCTGTGAGTGTTTTTAGCTAGGTTTTGTGTTGAGGTACCCCTGATAAATATTGAAAATCGATAATCAAAAAAATCGGGTTATAGAAGGAGTGGTCCGATTTTAATCAAATTTGATACACTCATAGACAAAGACATAAGAAAGGAAGTTTCAAGGTTGCAGTTCTTACAATAGTGCAGAAAATTGATACTATATATATATAAAAGGTAAGATGTTTGTGTGTGTGTCTGTTTATCTGCCTGTATGTCTGTATTTTTTCAGCCCCTTTATTTTAGTTTTTGCTTCGGGTTTGGCTCTAAGTAGGTATAATTGTAGTTCTTAGTCTCAGCCATGATACCATTTACTCAGAGGACTTATTTAGCCTTCAAAATTCAGTTTACAGTGATAAAAACTTATTTGATATCGATACCAGGAAATCAAAATTTGACTTACATCCATTCATTTTTCTTTCAGTCTACGGTTTCGCTTTAACTGGAAACAACTATTACTTTTTAGTCTTTCGTGCCAACGTCCAAAGAGTTTGAGCTTCAGGACCATGGATTATTTTTAAAGCTTTCATTACACCTGGGCAATGCCAGGCTATATTGCTAGTATATATATATATATATATATATATATATATATATAATTGGTTAATTAATTAATTTTTGGTCATAATTAAATTAGACCAGCATACAGTTATATTAAAAATTGTCCAATACATATATTTTGTAGAACCTTTGAATATTTTTAATTTGGAAACAAGTTATTTTGCCACCTCAACTTTTACCTTTCGGTGTCTTCCGGCAATTTGCTATCACAATTTATTGTAAATAACCTGAAGACACTAAAAGGTAGAAACTCAGGTTGCAAAATAACTCAATTTCAAATGAGAAAAAAATATGTATATATAGTCATCCGCAGACAGATCTGTTCCACTGTATCACACCTTATCACTATGGTTAGATATCCGATTGCATTTAGCCTAAATTGAAACTCGACTGAATTGATGTCAGGCGGTGATTCTACCTCTGAGCTATGGGTGCTTGGTAGAGGAAGACAGACTTTAGCATGTTATATACAATGTAAACACACGCCAGTAGCCGAGAGTGTTCAAATTCATTACTGAATGAACAATGCATTCATATATATATATATATATATATATATATACACACACACACACTGTGTATTTAAGCAGACACACTGCACCTCATTTGGCTTCTCTTTCTCAACCAACCATAAGTGGAATGACAACATCAAATCTATAGCTGCATCTGCCACAAGGAAGCTAAGTTACCTATCTTTGAAGGGAAAAAATTATTCTCAGTAAAATATTTTTGAATACAAAACTAGAGGACATTTTCAGTTTTCTAAAAGAAAAAAAAACAAAAAAAAATCATTAAAATCTGACTAAATCACCCTTCTCACTATAACTGAACATTAAAAAATACCTTAAAACTCCACCTTTTTGGCATTAAATAACCCACAGAGGTTGATATGCCATTAAACAAAAGTCAAATTCTCTTTCCCTCTGTTTTGTGAGTTTTAGATTCTCCAAGCCCTCTTTCCTCATTTTTGCCTCAGAAACTTTAGCTCTCTCTGCCTGACATTAACTATAAGTTTCCTTTTCACTTACATCCTCTGACTTGTTTGGTCCATGGTCTCCTCAGCATCCTTTTGTACAACAACATTTCTGTTGCTTCAAGTCTTTCGTTCATCTTTGATGTCATTTGTTGTCATAAAGGAGGACATATATAATAGTTCAGTGCTATTGTTTTTGTTTCTAATGGAGTTTTTATGTTGCTTGATACTCTGCTTAGCTTTCAAAATGCGTCCTTGGCCATGTAAGTGTGCTTTTACATGTGTGTCACACTTTCCAACTTCTGTCAGAACACTTCCCAGGTATTTAAATTTCTGTATTTACTGATTTACAGTAGCACAACCAAATTCTTTGAAAGCTGCTAATAAATATTTAATATCAGTTTTTTCATCTGTCTTGTGTATTGTGGTGCAGTGGATATCGACTCGAAATGACAAATCAGTGGAGCCAAGTTCAAATTCTAGTTGAATTCTCTGCATTCACTTACGCACAAATACTCTTGGGAAAGGTATTAATCTGTTTCTTCCCTCCTGTTATGGGTTAAATAATAGAACAGATTGGGTTCTATAGCCTTGGTTGGCAACCAGTCTACTGCAGAAAGCAATGGCAACCTATTGCGGGATAATCATCTGCCCAGTCAGTCATGTCTCTTTTGAGACATGATTGCCCAAGCATGTATCACGTATGGCACTTAACTGACTGACTGAATATAATAGTTGGAAACATGATTAAAGCTTCTACTGGGCATAAAGTGGGGCAGTGGTTTTCAATTGTTATGAAGTAATAAATTGATCCCCCACTAATTACTACTTAATAATACAGTTCTTCCCTCTCTCGCTATGAGTCAAAATAACATGACAGATTGGGTTCTATAGCCTTGGTCAGCAGCCAGTCTACCGCAGAAAGCAATGGCAACTTACTGCAGGATAATCATCTACCCAGTCAGTCATGTCTCTTTTGAGACATGATCATCCAAGTGTGTATCATGTATGGCATTTAACTGACTGAATCTTTTTTGCTTTCTCTCAAATTCTGTTTCTGTTCACTTCTTGCTTTTTGTCTTTCTACTTAATTAAACTTTTCTAAATCCTTTTCCCTCCTCCTCCTCCTCTTTTATCCTTTGTAATCTTCTAATCTACTGTTGTGAGTGTGAATTTTCAGCTCATTCTTTTCCCATGTGAATTGCTTCTTACAAACTGGATATCTGCAATTACCATTTTGGCTGCTTCAATTAATATCCAAGACTTTGTCTTATCCAGAGCTGTCAACATTTATTTTTGAAAGGGAGATCAGTTAAAATTAAGTTAAAAGAGAATTAAATTAAAATTCCAAATTTCTTTCGTATTGCTAATAATCAAGTTTTTTAAATTTTGAATTTTTGTTTGCTAAACAAAAAGGAATGGATCTTTTGGCCATATCACATTGAAGAACTGGTTCATGTATGTTGTAATGAAATATCCCACACTCCTTATCAGCCAGTGTATTCTCTTTACAATAAAGCTCTCTTCTTTCATCTATGTACATGTTGCTGTTCTTTCACTCGAGTACCACCCTGTCTGTTTGTAACCTCTTTAAAGGATACAACAGTGGTAACTAGAGATTCAATTCTAACTCACAATGACAGAGACCCCAAGATATTGTTTGTAAAACATGCAACAGTAGTAATTATAGATTTGAACTTACATTGAAAATACTCAGTGAAATTACACAACAAAAATGAAACAATGGGTTGAATTGACTAAAGCAATGCACGCTAGTTTGCAGTTACAACAGCAACAACAATTATAGCAACAGTTTTTACAACAAGAAAAATTTGAAAAATAATGAAAAATTTTTTTAACATGAACTGATGCAATTATGAAAACAACAAGCAGAAGACACTAAGCTATTGCGCAAAACTAATATCTAAAACAGAACAGTGCTACAGATTCTTTTCCCTTGAAGGAATATCGAATTTGTTATCAGAATTCAAGTATGACCCAGACAATGGAGTAACTTTCCCTGCCTATTTTCATAAGTACAAAATTATTTTTTTGAATAGGTGCAAACAATAGTCTGAGGAGGAGAAAATTATGTTGTTAGTCCAAAAATTATTTTTAATTATTATCATTTAATTATTTTTAATTATTTCATTGTATTAGAGACCCAAAGACATTGCTGAAGTCAGAACTAGTGGAATGAAAGAAAATAGTTTGCCAGAACATACAAGTTAGCAATCACCAATCTTATTCCCCTTTGGACTGATTATCAGTATTTTTTTTTTTCACTATGTAATTTTAAAGTACTACTAGGCACATGGATTGAATCCCCAACTGTGAGGGAACTACACCCGTGTGAAAATTAATTGAAACAAAATGATATCTTCCTAGGATCTTTCATACTTTCTCTGATCATGTATATGTCATTTCTTGACATTGTTTTTCTCTTCTGATTGTATTTTTCTTTACATTTTGGACTGATTGATCCAGTTTGTTCCTTATCTTGACGACATGACTGACAGTTGAAAGTCTGACACCAATAATATCCATGATCTCTCTGTGAGGCTTGCCTGTCTGTTTGTGTTGCGTTACAATTTTCCTATGCTCCCTTGGATGTCCATTGCATACACTGGCTGGAAGACAACTAATCGACACTCAGGACAATAGTATTAGGGTGTGAAAAAAATCTGATGCATTCATGAATATTTCATAATATACCCTGAAAATCGACTCATATTATTGCTCACCAATGCAAATGACCTCATCTGAGGAATAATTAGAAATTGATTATACCCTGTCACTACAGTGGGTCTAAAACTAACCATATGGTAAAAGAAAGAAAACTAAAGTAGTTGTTTTAATTAATTTGCACATGGTTGTAAGTATATTTTAACCAATGATTTAATCAGCTGTCATTTTTGTGGTGCAGTGGATATCGACTCGGAACGACAAATCGGGGAGCCAAGTTTAAATTCCAGTTGAATTCTCTGCATTCACTTACGTGCAAATACCCTTGGGAAAGATATTAATCTGTCTCTTCCCTCCTGTTATGGTTTAAATAACAGGACAGATTAGCTGACAACCGGTCTACTGCAGAAAGCAATGGCAACCTACTGCAGGATAATCTGCCCAGTCAGTCATGTCTCTTTCGAGACATGATCACCCAAAGCATTTATCACGTATGGCACTTAACTGACTGACTGAATATAATAGTTGGAAACACGATTAAGTCTTCTACTGGTTATAAAGTGGGGGATCGGTTTTCAATTGTTATGAAGTAATAAACCGATCCCCAACTAATTACTACTTAATAATATAATACATCTCTTCCCTCTCTAGCTATGAGTCAAATAATAGGACAGATTGGGTTCCATAGCTTTTGCTGGCAACCAGTCTACTGCAGAAAGCAATGGCAACCTACTGCGGGATAATCTTCTGCGCAGTCAGTTATGTCTCTTTCGAGACATGATCACCTAAAGCATGTATCACGTATGGCACTTAACTGACTGACTGAATATAATAGTTGGAATCATGATTAAGGCTTCTACTGGTCATAAAATGGGTGATCGGTTTTCTATTGTTATGAAGTAATAAACTGATCCCCCACTAATTACTACTTAATAATATAATACATCTCTTCCCACTCTAGCTATGAGTCAAATAATAAGGCAGATTTGGTTCTATAGCCTTTGCTGGCAACCAGTCTACCACAGAAGGCAATGGCAACCTACTACGGGATAATCTTCTGCCTAGTCAGTCATGTCTCTTTTGAGACATGATCGCCCAAAGCGTGTATCATGTATGGCACTTAAATGACTGACTATATAATAATATTTCCTCATCTGAAAAATCCCATAAAAAAAACTTCAATTTTTTTTTGTAAGTGAAAGGAACAGAAATGAATAAAATTCAAAATGCAAAATAATAAAATAATACGATGAACTTTTAACATTCATAGTCAATCTTGCTAAAGTCTTGTCAAGCGAACCTGACCACACCACTTTCTCATAACTATCTTACTTGCTCAGATAATTAATGCAAAAAAACCTTTATCCTTGATAGTTGAAGTTGACAAGGACCTTTCATGAGAATGGATTCATTTGAGCAAGCCACTTTCCCATAAATAGTTTCGTTTGCCCTGTCAGTAGCAGCATATAAACTATTTAGTTCGTCAGTTGTATCATGTGTAATACATGCTTGGATGATACTCTCATTCGAATCATGACTGACTAGGTAGAGTGTTGCTATTTCTTTTCTTTCAAGGCTACAGAACTCAGTCTGTTCTGCTTATTTTTTAGTTTTTCTTTCTCCTAAACTGGATGCCAACCAAGGCTACCGAATCCAGTCTCTCCTGCTGTTTACCCATAACTTGGGAGAGATTCATACTTTTCCCAATGGTGATTAGCATGTAAGTGAATATAATCAATCCGACTGGAATTCAAACTCAACTCTCCGAATCCTGAATCCAAGCCATTATCTATTACTCCATGGTGTGGTCCTGGGTATGATGGTAAATTGCATCTGGCAGCAAGGCTGATTGGGAGGTTGTGAGGAGCATGGAACCACCTCTTAATTGCTGTTGTTACCAGGTCCACCCTGACCCGGAGTTGTAACGCCTGTGAGGGTCCCAGTTATGGGCAAATAACTAACCACCAAACTGGGGTCAAAACACTATGAAAGTATAAAAATACACTTTTATAGAAATATATACATAAAAATACACTTTTATAGAAATATATACATAAAAATACACTTTTATAGAAAAATAAACATTTTTGAAGGAAAAATATTACCAACAATACATTTTTAAGAAAAAATTATTACCATTACATATTTTTGAAGGAAAAAAAATATTCTTAGCAAAATATTTTTTACTATAAAACTAGAAGACATTTTCAGTTTTCTAAAATATAAAAGAATAAAAACAAAAAGTTTTCGTTAAAATCTGACTAAATCAACCTTCTCACTATAACTGAACATTTAAAAAATAACTTAAAACCCCACCTTTTCAACAAGACATTTTTGAAGGAAAAATATTACCAAGAAGACATTTTTGAATGAATCGAACATTAAAAAAATACCTTAAAACCCCAACTTTTTGGCATTAAATAACCTACAGAAGTTGATATGATTTAAACAAAACTCACTAAAACTCCATGGTGTTTACATATAAACTATTATAATGACAAATAAATATGTAGAAATGAAAACTTCAGAACGAGACAAAAATTGCATCAAGTTGCATATTGCAAACTTAGCAACCAAGCCTGTTCAAGTCAGTTGGTATTGGAAAATAGTGTTTCCTTCTTCTGGGTTAAGGGTATGGAAATTACATCCAGCAAGCCATGCCTGGCTGCAGGGTCATCATCTGATTTGAATTTAATTGGGGAAACTAATGCAGATGAATTTCAGCTGTGTGTAAAGAGATATTTCAGAGACTCTCTTTGTCTCTTTCACTCTGTTTATTATTCATCTCTCTGTCTTTGTTCTTAATTTATCGACATGCGTATCTATTTCAGTCTGTTCATATCTGTGCATGTATCAGTTGGTTTGTTATCTCTCTCTCTCTCTCAGTTTGTTCTTTACTGCCTCCCTCTGTCTTAGCATAAACTCATGAGGAGTTGATAAGCTGTAAAACAAAACCAACCAATGAACCTCTCCAGGAATGTCTCCTTCAGACTCTCGGAAACGGCCTCCTTCAGTATCTCCAGATTCGTCCATCAATTCTTTATATCTTCGTTTCTTATACGAGTGTTGGCTGCTTTCCTTGTAACATTAGTTCTATCAGTCATGGAAAGGCATTTTAGGAAAACAGAGTTTTTGTCATAAAGTGCTCAATATCAGGCTAAGGCTAGGACGTTATTAAAATTAATGTTGAGAACTTGTTACTTAGCTGAGCTGTATTATTTCAGTCATGCTGACTTGGAAGTTTAGTGATGGCATTATTGTAATGTTTTTGCTCTTCAGGGTCATTTGGTTTTTCTTTGTTGATATTTAGGAAAATAGCAGCAGATACTAGAAGATACTTTACAAGAGACTAGTTTCTCTACATTACTTATATTTATCTGTGTGTGTATATATATATATATATATATGTATATATATATATATATATATTGTTATTACAATGATTTATAAAAGCATTATATTACTACACAAAAATTTTCATGTTTCAGAACAACACTGTTCTTCTTCAGGTGATATGTTAAAATAGATGGTGAAAATGACAATTTAGTGACAGTTTTAATAATAATTTATTATTAATTTAATAATTTTTAGTTATTATTTTATTAATGATTGCTATTATCATAATAATTATTATTTGTTGTTATGAACTATTATTATTATTATTATTATTCTTTATTGTTATTTATTATCAATTATTATTATTATTTTATTATTGGTTTAATAATTTTTAAATAATTTTAATAAAAATTTATTTTTAATATCTAATAAAATAATTTATTGAAGTTATTGTTTAGTAAAATTATTTTACTAAAATAAATGACCCACACAGGACTTATTTGGTTTTCTTAACTACAGTATACCTCTCACTTTGTTTTTTTTTTCTTTCAATTGGAGTTGATAGACTAAATTATCGCCCAGTTCACACTCCACCCACACCTATTGAACAGGTGAAGAGGCTCATCCCTTGTTTCCTGTTTAGGATGCGGTTTCCGGTATTCTCTTTTCTAATCTTCTCACTCTTATGTAGCCCCCTGCACATCAGTGGCGTTACTGCCTTGCTTGGGCTGATATGATAAAAAATAAACAAAAACAAATATCATCATTATTTAATCCTAATTCCAACCTAAACATTCCAGCCCCTTTACTCATGAGGTAGTACAAAATCTAATTTTTAAAAATTTAAAATCCAACTTGCAGTCAAAAATTGTTTATCCATTTAAATAATGTATGGTCCCAGTATATATCTTACCCAGACAAAATAATTTTCTTCAAACATTTAATTAATTGTTTCATTTATAACTTGTGCTCCACCCACGTCTATTGAACAGGTGAAGAGGTTCATCCCTTGTTTCCTGTTTAGCATGTGGTTTCCGGCTTTCTCTTTTCCAATCTTCTCACTTTGTTTTTTTTTGTTCTTTTTTTAATTGGAGCAGATAGATCTATCTATCGCCCGGTTCACACTCCACCCACATCTATTGAACAGGTGAAGAGGCCCATCCCTTGTTTCCTGTTTAGGATGCAGTTTCCGGCTTTCTCTTTTCCAATCTTCTCACTTTGTTTTTTTTGTTGTTTTTTTTCAATTAGAGTAGATAGATCTATTGCCCAGTTCACACTCCACCCACGTCTATTGAACAGGTGAAGAGGCTCATCCCTTGTTCCCTGTTTAGGATGCAGTTTCCGGTTTTCTCTCTTCTAATCTTTTCACTCTTACATAGCCCCCTGCACATCAGTGGTGTTACTGCCTTGCTTGGGGTGATATGATTAAAAAAAAAAGGATAATTTTTAAAATTATTTTACTAAAATAAATGACCCAAATAATACTTAATTAGTTTTCTTAACTACAATATACCTAAGTATATCATAATTATTTCATTTTAATTCTAACCTAACCATTCCAGCCCCATTACTCATGAGGTAGTACAAAATCAAATAAAGAAAGTAAAAAAACAACCTAAAATCCAACCTGCTGTTAAAAACTAGGATGTGTGTTGTGGTACAGTGGATATTGGCTCAGAATGAGAAACCGGGGAGCCGAGTTCGAATTCCAGTTGAATCCATTGTATTCACTTACGTGCAAATACCCTTGGGAAAGGTATTAATCTGTCTCTTCCTTCCAGTTATGGGTTAAATAGCAGGACATATTGGGTTCTATAGCCTTGGTCGGCAACCAGTCTACTGCAGAAAGCAATGGCAACCTACTGCCGGATAATCTTCTGCTCAGTCAGTCATGTCTCTTTCGAGACATGATCGCCCAAGCGTGTATCACGTATGGCACTTAACTGACTGATTCAGATAATCTATGGTCTTATTTTGTATCTTATCCAGACAAAATTAAAAATTGACATGACTTGACACCAGGCCATCCTGCTTTCTTTCATGACCCAGATCATCAATCACCAAATTCCACTGCCACTATAGTGCAGGGGGTTACATAGAGGGATTGGGTATAGGGAATATCAGAAGGAGGGTGATAGATGACTTAGGATGTACATAGGGAGAGAGTTAGAGAGAGTGGGTGTGTGTTAGGAGGTGTCTATTGACCTTACATTTAAACTCCTGGAGGTTGTAGCTGTCGGGGAAGCAAGTATGCGGTAGGGAATTCCACAGGCAGGAAGTGCGAGGAAAGAAGCTGTTGGAATATAAATTGCGGTTACATTTCATCGGTTTCACTGTAAAACGGTGGGACCTAGTTGCCAATCTAGTGAACAATATTGACACACTTAAAAACACATCCTCCAACTACCACTTTCTTCTTTCCTAAATAACCATGAATTCAACTTACATTTTTAAAATAAATCATTTTCACCATTTATTTTTAACATATCACCCGACGAAGAATAGTATTGTTCTGAAACACGAAAATTTTTGCATCATGACATAATGCTTTTATAAAACTTTGTAATAACAAAATTACAATATCAAGCTCTACTCTGTATTGAGCGCTTTTTATAAAAGTAAATGCTTGAGGAGTAGGTTTTAATTTACATGTTGTTTCACATTCTTATATATATATATATATATATAAAGTTTGGTAGACATTTTCCAAATTATTTTATGTATTTACCATTCTATTGTAGTTGATTCCTCTGTTTACACACAGAGGCTTGCTCAATTATGAAACAGATATATTATTTAAATTGTGAATGTTTGTTCTAGAGAAAAGTGTTGGATTAAGTGCATTGACAAGGAATGAGATTGATGTATGAGGTTTTTACTCATTAAGCTGCAGATTTGGATCGTTTGGTGGTGTTGATACGATGGATTCAGGGTAGGTGCTTTCATAGTCTGGCTCAAGGCTACAAATATTTAGTTATTGTTATCTGTAGAAAAATGCTGATGAAATGGAAGTTGATTTAGTTTTTCTTTTATCAGATTAAATTCCCACTGTAGAAATAGAAATGTGAGATATAGGTGTGGGTAGGTGTTTTTATATTCAAGGTCAGTTAAGACTTTGTCATCTTGTAAAATCCTCCCATCATAAGAATAATGAAGAGGAAAAAATATAAATATGTCACAGCTGTGTGGATTGTCATTGTTAGACTCATTACAGTTCGACCTTTGAAACGCTCCAGATTTAAAAATAGAAAAGAACAAAAGTGTGATTAAGTTTGAAGGGTTGGGGAGTGATTTTTTTTAAAAATAATAAACTCCCCCCAAAAACTTTGGTATCTAATTTCTCACACATGACAGGTGAGGGGAGGATCCATAAATGTAATGAAACCAAAATAGTTCAGGCATGTGAGATTTGTTAGAAATTGGTATTTGTCTATATTTCTGAGATGAAGTAGCATTTATAGTATTTACATTATTTGAAATATTGTCCTCATCGTTGTTGCCATTTGTATGATGTTTTGGCCGTTGTATGCTCCAGCCTTCTTTAGGTGCTAGGAATTTTGAATCGAACCCTTTATTACAATCACTGGGGTATATCATCCTCATTCCTTGCATAGTAATCCCTTGATTGGAAGTTATGAGTTATCTCCCTCTAATGCTGCAAGTTACTTGTTCACCACTGCTGTAGCCTGGTATTGAACTCAAAACACTTTGGGTCAAGTCAGGAACTAACCAATGTCTATATCCACTGGGCCATGTGTCCTTAAGATAGTCCAAATAATGTAAATACTGTAAAAATTTGATTGATGTCAATTGTGCAACAACCCAAAAAAGCAAAAATGTGTAGGAATTTTGGGTTAACAATGACGTTGTCCTGACAGACAATGAGGTGACACTGGTGTGGAACAGAAAGGTAGCCAGAGAGAATCACACACACACAGGAGCTGTTGGGGAGTTTTCTGTTATCTTTCTCTATTCTCTTCTCTGTTTTCTCTTTCTTTGGTCAGAAACCCCAGACTTATATAACCCAAAACTCCTACACACTTTTGCTTTTTTGGTTTGTTGTACAATTGACGTCAATCAAATCTTTGTTGGCTATTGCCTTTCAAGTCTTTATTGTTGCCTATGTTTTCTGTCTTTGATGTCAATCATATCTCTGTTGGCTTGTGTTTCTGTTTGGATGTGCACCATCATCATTCATAGCTGGAATATATTTTTTGTCAATCAAGGTAATATATATAAAAAAAAGAGATGTGAACTTTCTGGTTCAAATTTTGAAAACCCATATCTACTTAGTTTTGAATCTAGAATGTAAACAAAGCAATTTCTAAAGAATTTATTTGGATTTACTTTTTAATTTTATATATTTTTATTACTTCAAACTTTATTTTTAAAGGAGATCTATATTTGAAATAGATGACCTGTTTTTATTTCATTATCAATAGTGTGTGTGTGTGTGTGTATGTGATGATTTATAAAGAACCATATTAGAACCAACTTAATAAAAAATTATCCAAATGTTGGAGAATTTTTATCTTTATTTTCACCTGAAATTAAAGTCAAAATACTAATATGTCTAGAACGGCTCATGATTAAACATAATAGATATTTGTGGTGATACCGAGCAAAGTGAGGGACCAGATGTTTGCACTCTCACAACCAGAAAGCAAATGACCAAAACTCGTCGGTACACACCCCCAGCTCCACACTGATGTTCTGGTTGAAAACAAAAAATTAATTAAATATCAAATTCCAGTTCGCAAGCCTACGTGAACTTTAGTTATCAGCCAATGGGAAGCCCAGAATCAAATATGGATGTGAATTCCCAAATGATATGCTGCAATCCAAAAAAGGTGAAATAAAAAGCCCATACAGAAAGCATCGCAAGACAAACCCAGACAGACACATAGACAGACTCGAGAGAGACGAGTGTAATTAGTATCTTCCTGATTACTATGCTCGCCGCCCTTCTCTCTCCTTTCCTTCTTTGCTGTCTCAAAACTACTTACTAACCAAAGAAGCGGGTACATCAAAGACATTCCTAATTTACAACGCTCCCACATTCATATGCAAAAACTCTCTTTTCAGCATTTTATTGCCATGAACATTTTAACGTCCGTTGGACCCATCTTCAAAGGATTACTTTAATTGTAAAAACCATAATTGATATGTGTATATATAAAATTTTGTTCCTAAACTCAATTTGCTTTTCTTGATTTATAATCTTTTATGACTTATAGTGGGCTATCTACAACGAGGCCAAATTCCGTTAATCTGCAACAACACACAACTAATCTCCACTAGAATGGACTTCCCCACTATACATTCATTGTCTCTTATATTTAACAGTTTATGTTTAGAAAATTATCTGCTGCCTCCATACACTTTATATATATATATATATATATGCACAATCACTGAAAATTATACATTGATTGGTTAAAACTAATAATATTTTTCAAAAATTGGTAAACATTTTTTTTTTTTTTTTAAGCATATCACCCTGAGCAAGGCGGAAACACCACTAATGTGCAGGGGGCTACGTAATACTGAAAAGATTAGAAAAGAGAAAGCCAGAAACCACATCCTAAACAGGGAACAAGGGATGAGCCTCTTCACCTGTTCAATAGACGTGGGTGGAGTGTGAACCGGGCGATAGATAGATGAGTCTATCTACTCCAATTGAAAAAAAAGAAAAGAGTGAAAAGATTGGAAAAGAGAAAGCCGGAAACCACATCCTAAACAGGGAACAAGGGATGAGCCTCTTCACCTGTTCAATAGACGTGGGTGGAGTGTGAATCAGGCGATAGATAGATGAGTCTATCTACTCCAATTGAAAAAAAAGAAAAGAGTGAAAAGATTGGAAAAGAGAAAGCCAGAAACCACATCCTAAACAGGGAACAAGGGATGAGCCTCTTCACCTGTTCAATAGACGTGGGTGGAGTGTGAACCGGGCGATAGATAGATGAGTCTATCTACTCCAATTGAAAAAAAAGAAAAGAGTGAAAAGATTGGAAAAGAGAAAGCCAGAAACCACATCCTAAACAGGGAACAAGGGATGAGCCTCTTCACCTGTTCAATAGACGTGGGTGGAGTGTGAACCAGGCGATAGATAGATGAGTCTATCTACTCCAATTGAAAAAAAAGAAAAGAGTGAAAAGATTGGAAAAGAGAAAGCCAGAAACCACATCCTAAACAGGGAACAAGGGATGAGCCTCTTCACCTGTTCAATAGACGTGGGTGGAGTGTGAACCGGGCGATAGATAGATGAGTCTATCTACTCCAATTGAAAAAAAGAAAAAAAAAACAAAAGAGTGAAAAGATTGGAAAAGAGAAAGCCGGAAACCACATCCTAAACAGGAAACAAGGGATGAAAACTTGTGATCTTCTGTAGCAAGAAACAAATACTTTTATAAAAGTTTAATTCAGAAAATATTAATTTGCATAAGTAAATCTGACCTGGTATAATTGAAACAAACAAGTTTTTGTTACTACAACATTTGCATAAAAATTGGTTTTTGGATAACAAATGCAGTTCACTTTCCATTGGACACTTCTCCTTTGTTTCAGCTGGTTTGTATTTTTAGTCTTCATCAGGTGAAATTTTGTCTTTTCGTTAACTGCCTGCAACAATTTTTAAGGCTATATTTAAATAAAAAATACAACGTTGGGTAAGGTGAATAGGTTATATCTACTTAATCTCTTGAATAAAGAGTCTACAGGAATCAAATAAATTTCAGTGGATTCTTTTGATAAAACAAAAACATCTATGGACTTCTTTAATTATTTAATAACATTTCTTTTACATTTTAAAAAATCACATACTGTTAGAGACATATTGGATAATACTAGATAAGACTGGATACACATTATGACCTGGAGATTTAGTTACATCTATTGTATTGAAACCATGTGTTTCTTCATACGTCTGTTACTCATGAATGTTACTTTTCCTTCAACTGAATTTTTTCGAAGCCCCTTCACTGTATCAGACACATTGTTAATTCAGTCAAGGTCATTTTATGTTGACATGCAGAACCTGACAATACTCTTGCAAAATTCAGTCATACCATTTTTTGACAATTCATATAATCGACAATGGCAGGACAAACAACTGGCTCTATTAATGAAACTGTCTCTTGTATGTAAAAACATGAACAGCAGGCATTTTGATATATCCAAACATTTTTAGAGAAAATGTTTATTTTGTATATAAAAACATTTTATAACCCTCCATAAGGAAAATAAACATTTAAAAAAAAATTCTATAATCCTTTCACTCCAAAGAAGGCAAGATTCCCACTGGTGCACAGGGGATTAAAGTGAAAGAAAAAAAAAAAGGATTCGAGAAAGATGGGAATCAAGGAGACAGAAGATGGCAATTGATGTTGCATTTAAACTTTTTGGTTATAGCTGTCTTGGAAGGAAGCAAATGGCAGGCATTCCACAAACAGGAAGTGTGAGAAAAGAAACTGTCAGAGTAGAAGGGATGGTTACATTTAACTATTTTGATGGTAAAAGGTTGAGACCTTGATGCTAATGTAGCAGCATGTTTAAATACATGTTGTCAAGGGACCAGGGAAAAATAGCTTGTCAGGGCAATTGCCTTGAAAATACTTTCAGAAAGGACAGAGGGAAGCCACATAACATCACATGAGAAAGTGACAGAAGGTAGGCTGCTATCAAGATTGATTAGAGTGCATGTCCTCCTTTGGATTTTGTGGACCTCAAGATGAATAGCAGAAGTACACAACAATATGGCAACAGTATTTTATGCATGGACTAGTAGTATAGCCTGGCATTGCTTGGGTGTAATGAAAGCTTTAAAACTAATCCATGGTCCTTGAGCTCAGACTCAGCCTAAAGAATATTTGAAATAATAAATTAAATGCGACAATTTACCAATCGCACCTAGTGTGTGTGTGTGTGTATATATATATATATATATATATATATATATATATATACACACACATATATACTAGCAGTATAGCCTGGCATTGCTCGGGTGTAATGAAAGCTTTAAAACTAATCCATGGTCCTGGAGCTCAGACTCTGTGAACGTTGGCACAAAAGACTAAGAAGCAATAGTTGTTTCCAGTTAAAGTGAAGCCATAGACTGAAAGAAAAATGAATGGATGTAAGTCAAATTTTGAAGTTTCGTGAGAATAGGATAAAAATTGTGGATTTGCATAAAGGACATACAGACAGATAAACAGACAGACACACAAACATCTTGCCTTATATATATATATATATATATATATATATTAATGATTTTCTGCACTATTGTAAGAACTGCAACCTGGAAACTTTTGAATATCATTTCTTATGTCTTGGTCTTAGAGTTAATCAAATTTAATTAAAATCGAACCACTCCTTCTATAATCTGATTTTTTTGATTATCGATTTTCGATATTTATCAGGGGTACCTCGACACAAAACCTAGCTAAGAACACTTGCAGATGCTTATAGTACAACTGTGTAAATTTTCAAGAAAATCAGGTCAGCCGTTTCAGAGTCTATAGGTAATGGACACACACACACACGCAAAGTTCCATTTATAAAATAAGTTTAGATGAATGGTAGATTTATAAATGTGCAAAATGGATTCTGACATAGAATAGGCTGCATCATGGTTAGTTTTATCCAACACTGAAAGATACAAAAAACCCCCCAAAATTAACCTAAGTCATGGCTGTGAGTTGTTGTGCTGTAGATATTGGCTCAGCATAAGAAACTGGGGAGCTGAGTTCAAATTCCAGTTGAAGTAGTTGCATTCACATATGAGCAAATACCCTTAAGAATCTTTCTTCTCCATCCAGCTAGGGGTTAAATAGCAGGACAGATTGGGTTTTATAGCCTTGGCTGGCAACCAGTCTACCACAAAAAGTAATGGCTACCCACTAAGAAAATTTTCTGTCCAGTCAGTTGAAATAACATTTATATATTCTTTACAGAAATTTACAATAAAATGTTCAATTTTCATTGCTGTGAAGTTGGTTTTATTAAGTAACTAGCAGTATAGCCCGGCATTGCTCGGGTGTAAAGAAAGCTTTTATATATACTAGTAGTATAGCCTGATGTTGCTCAGGTGTAATGAAAGCTTTAAAACTAATCCATGGTCCTGGAGCTCAGACTCAGCTTAAAGAATATTTGTGTGAAGTTTGGTGAGAATCGGATAAAAATTATGGAATTGTATAAAGGACATACAGACAGATAAACAGACACACACACAAACATCTTGCCTTTTTTATATATATTATCGATTTTCTGCACTATTGTAAGAACTGCAACCTTGAAACTTCTGAATATCATTTCTTATGTCTTTGTCTATGAGTGTATTAAATTTGATTAAAATTGGACCACTCCGTCTATAACCTGATTTTTTTTCGATTATCAATTTTCGATATTTATCAGGGGTATTTCGACACAAATCCTAGCTAAGAACACTTGCAGATGCTTATAGTACAACTGTGTAAATTTTCAAGAAAATCGGTTCAGCCATTTCGGAGTCTATAGGTAACGGACACACAAACACAGACAAAGTTCCATTTATAAATAAGTTTAAATTAAATGTTCTTAATAGGTTGTTATCAGAAAGGGTAATACAAATGAATAAAAGATGTGTACCTATGTTTTATAAACTATGGAAAGGCATTTGACAAACTATACTGCAAAGAATTGTTAGAAATACTCAGCCACCTCGACATATTTAGGAAATACATTAGAGTGATCATGGCCGTATCTGACTACTGGGCACATCGGGCACGGATCCGAGCCGATCCATGCAATCATAGTGAAAATTCGGGCAAGGAAAAATGTCTTTGTCAGAAATCAAACTAAACAATTCACAAAAAAAGAAAGAAAGAAAAACAAAGAAAACATCCAAATGAACGCAGTAAAAATCTGTTTATTTATTAATTTTGGGAGAAAAGATTGGTTATACTCAGAAAGTCCGAACCCGATTTCCTGCTTTCGTTCAAGTTCTGTGCCTAATTTCCACTGGAATAGCTGAAAAAATCCATAAAAATCATAGTTTCTGGAAATGGATGACACTGATGATGTCATCACATTGTCAACTAATAAATCCGGGCAATTTTCTCTGTGCCCGATGTTTTTTAGCATCAGCTACGGCCCTGAGAGTGATTGAGAAACTCTACTGGCAGAAAACCACCTGCATACGGACTGGAAATAAATTCAGCCAATATACGAAGATAGAAGAGGGCGTAGGACAAGGATGTCTCTTTTCATTGGATTTATTCAACTTGTACAGTGAGATGTGCGTTGTGGTACAGTGCATTGTGGTACAGTGGATATCGGCTCGGAACGAGAAGCCGGGGAGCCGAGTTCGAATTCCAGTTGAATCCATTGTATTCACTTACACGCAAATATCCTTGGGAAAGGTATTAATCCGTCTCTTCCTTCCAGTTATGGGTTAAATAGCAGGACAGACTGGGTTCTATAGCCTTGGTCGGCAACCAGTCTACCACAGAAAGCAATGGCAACCTAATGTGGGATAATCTTCTGCCCAGTCAGTCATGTCTCTTTCGAGACATGATCGCCCAAACATGTATCACGTATGGCACTCAACTGACTGACTGACCCCTGATAAATATCAAAAATTGATAATCAAAAAATCGGGTTATAGAAGGGTCATAGACAAAAACATAAGAAATGATATTCAGAAGTTTCAAGGTTGCAGTTCTTACAATAGTGCAGAAAATTGATAATATATATAAAAGGCAAGATGTTTGTGTGTGTGTCTGTTTATCTGTCTGTATGTCTGTATTTTTTCAGCCCTTTTATTTTAGTTTTTGCTTTAGTCCGAGGACTTATTTTGCCTTCAAAATTCAGTTTACGATGAGAAAAACTTATTTGATATCGATACCAGGAAATCAAAATTTGACTTACATCCATTCATTTTTCTTTCAGTCTACATTTTCGCTTTAACTGGAAACAACTATTGCTTTTTAGTCTTTCGTGCCAACGTTCAAAGAGTCTGAGCTCCAGGACCATGGTTTAGTTTTAAAACTTTCATTACACCCGAGCAACGCTGGGCTATACTGCTAGTGTGTTCATAGACAAAGGCTTAGCAGGCAGTTGCTACTTTATCCCTTTATTTGGTGGCTGCTGACTGTCTTTTTTCCACTGTGTTGATGTGTGTGTGTGTTGTAGATCAAACTGGCTTGCTGTGAGCCTCAAGAAACAGCAGGTTTCTATTTTTATATATTGTAAGGGCATGAAAAATCTAATATCACATAAAGATATGAACTTTTTGAATACAAGGTTTTTATTGGTTAGAAAATAATTTAACACTGGCTTGCAAAAATCTTTCTTAAATTTGTGGGAATGGTGAAGGGAGTTATTGCTATTTTCTAAATGGTTCACAAATAGTATTTTGATGATATC
This sequence comes from Ascarosepion bandense, assembly GCA_037127315.1. NCBI lineage: Eukaryota > Metazoa > Mollusca > Cephalopoda > Sepiida > Sepiidae > Ascarosepion > Ascarosepion bandense. Next base: position 3,796,298 of record JBBBDQ010001026.1, on the reverse strand, counting down.
TGCACTTGTAATAATTGTTTATCAAACAAACCTTCTGATGGGATTTTATTGGTTGAAAAATACATTACTGCTCATAATTATTAGGTTATCCCAGTTAAAAAAAAAAAAAAATGATGTATTTCATACTATTTTTAGTGTTTATTGCCAAGTGGATAATTCTAAATGAAAATAGAATGGTTCTTTTGTTTGCAAAATTTTACAAGGCATCCAGCAAGCCTTTGCTTTGGCCATCCAATAAGAAAAAGAGACTAGCATAGGGAAAAGAACAGAAACTGGACACCAGAGCAGTTCATTTAATGCACGTTATTGTACTATATTAACAAAAGAACCATTCTATTTTCATTTAGAATTATCAACTTGGCAATAAATACTGAAAATAGTATGAAATACATCATTTTCTTTAAAAAACTGGGGTGATCTAATAATTATGGCCGGTAGTGTACCTCATAAAAAAGTAGTCATCCTCGGTGATAAAATAAGGGCTGATGATGAGATTATTTTCTGGAAGATTATACAGTTTCTTGTTTTATTCTACAACTAGATCTGGACAAACACTTATGACTGGAGAAAACTCATGATTAGTTTAGTTTTGGAAGTACTGGAGTTCACAAGCCAGTGCACCCCCCCCACCACCACCACCACCAGTGAGCTGCAGGAATAAGAACAGCTTCCTTTCTTTTTTTAATACTGCACATTAACAAGTGTATCAAATGAACTGTTCTGGTGTCCAGTTTTTGTGCTCTCTTCCCCATGCTAGTCTCTTCTTATTGGCTGGCCAAAGCAAAGGCTTCCTAGCTGCCTTGTAAAATTTTTCAAAGTAATATTAACAAAAGAACCATTCTATTTTCATTTAGAATTATCCACTTGGCAATAAATACTAAAAATAGTATGAAATATATCATTTTTTTAAAACTGTGGTGGCCTAATAATTATGGTCTGTAGTGATATATATATATATATATATATATATGAAGTCATCCACATACATTACTGGCCATAATTATTAGGCCATCCCAGTATTTAAAAAAAAATGATGTATTTCATACTATTCTTAGTATTTATTGCCAAGTGAATAACTGTAAATGAAAATAGAATGGTTCTTTTGTTAATATTGCACAATAGCATGTGCATCAAATGAATTTATAAATATTTTACAATTACCTATATTGCAGTTTCATCAATGAAAGAATAAAAAAAATTTAAGGTGATTTGGATGAGTTCATCGTTGCTTTTTTGCCTCGTAAAATCTTGCAAAGTAATATTAACAAAAGAATCATTCTATTTTCATTTAGCAATAAATACTAAAAATAGTATAAAATACATCATTTCATTAAAAAAAAAAAAATACGGTTGCCTAATAATTATGGCTGCTAGTGTGTATATATATATATATTTATATATAGGATTTATTCTTGTATGACCCTAAGTTCTATGTTAATTGTTTCTTCTATATCACTTTTCACTTGTGGAACTCTCTTTTGGCTTCTTGCTTCCCAGTCAAGTTTGGATTTAAATCTTTGGAGATCAGTGGTAATTGTTATCTACTGTCTGCTTAATTCCAGTTCTTTATTGCTCTCTCACCTTAATAATGTTTTTTTCTCATGTTCTTGAATACCCTTTGTGTCTTAGGAGCCGTATTGCTTTGCTTGTGATTAAAAAAAATTGTTTTTAGCTACTTTTTGTTACTTAATATCATTCTTGGACAAAACTGCAACAGGAGACGAAAAATGGATTATTTATGATAACATTGATGGAAACCATTGTGGAAAGAGGCTAAATCTGCCTGGCATCTATTGAAGGTGTTACTGCCCATTTGGCTGAATTGTAAAAGGGATAATTCACTTTGAGATTCTTGAAACTGTTGACACAGTAACTGCAAAATAGTACTGAAACCAACCCACCAATCTCTCTGCAGCTATTCAAGAAAAATGGCCAATTTTGGTAAATCAAAAAGGTGTTGTTTTCTACCATGACAGCACAAGCCTATTGGAAAACAGACCGACAGACCTCACAGAAACTGAGAGTTGAAACGGAAAAAAACTCCCAAAAGCCATCATATTCTCCTGAATTGGCTCCTTTGAATTTTCATTTGTTTTGGTCTTCACAGAACAATTTAAATGATAAAAAATGGACACAGTCAAAAACTACCTCATAACCTTCTAATAATAAATAAAAAGACTTTATGAAAATGACATCAACAAGCTTGTAGAACAATGGAAGACAGCTTTGAAAAACAATGGAGACTTTTCACATTTTTTTTTTGAGTATGTAAACCTTGTTTTTAATTTTATAATTAGGCATGAACTTTGTTATATTTGGATTTTTACTGACACGATTAACTCTATCTTACCAAAAATATCTTTTAAATTATTAAAAGTAAAAATATCTAAAGATGGCTAACATGAAACAGATAAAAAACATTAGAATGCCTTTACTTAGTAATGAGATATAGCATTGTTAGAGTAACATGCAGTACATTTGCTTGTTGGCATTAGATTTTACTTTCACTTATTATAATGGAATATTTCATTATTAAGAAGGGAAGATCAGACTGTGTGGTTTATAAAAATATATTGTTTTTTATAGGTAGGTTTTACTTTTTTTACTTTGATTAAAAGATTAATAAATTTCATTGATGTTCTCTTATGGTGATCACATGTATTTCCACACAGGTAACTCATATTACACACTCACACATGTACATACATATTCATACTTTACTCTTGTCTCGTGTGTCTTCTTTATTCATGAAACACGCGACCATCACAAGATGTTCTTATGCATTCTCGCGTTTTTCCAAGACTTATAAAAAAGCGGGGACACACGTGTTACGACTGGTAGTTCCTGTTTGAGTTCCAAGCAAGGAGTTGGCAGTTTCAGTTGCCGCGATAGCGCTGTGCTATCGTGGGGTTGCGTTCCTCAATCATTACCTAATTTGCTCTCACACACCCACACTAATTGCAGGACGCAATTAGCTGCCATTTATTTTTTAAGCTCACATGTGCACAAATCTCTCACATTTTCCAATCGGAACTTTTGTCAACTCGACATCAGTCTGTACATTGCATTCTTTCCTTCTTTCAGAGACATTAATCTCAACTGACTTTTCGTCATGTTTCTTAACGTTAAAAGGGAAACAACTTTCCTTCTACTATTTGCATGCTTAATCTTAAACTTGTAAACTTATCGTTAATACAATTCATTGTTTGTTTTATTCAAGCGTCATTGTTGTCTTATTTCCAACTTCAATTGCACAAGAATGATTTGTAAATATAAATTGTAAAGGACCTAAAAATCCTCTACACTCTCAGAGTAAATAAAAGTTTATCATAGTTGTATTTCTTTCTTTTCTCTTTGTAGACTGTATTAGCTGTCACTGATTTTGTTTGCCGAAATTTGGGAAAAGAGTTTGTGGAGAGCCCACCGATGGATCTTCAAATGCTGTATAATGATATGAGCAAAGACGTGCCTTTAGTTTTTGTACTCAGTACTGGTTCTGATCCAATGGGTGCTTTCCAGAGATTTGCCAAAGAAAGGAACTATTCAGACAGGTAATAACAATGGTTTCCTATCTCTTTTAAGGGTCATGTCCCTTCAAGATGTACGTGTTCATGGCTTTCCATAACATCCTCGAATTTACCTTATTCACATTGTTCGAACTCTTATCCGTATCTTTATTGTCGTGTTTTCAACATTTTGGTTGTTGTATGCTTTTTACTATCAATCATTGTCTGTCAGCCATTCACACAAACTCATTCAGTCAGTCAGTTAAGTGCCATATGTGATACATGCTTGGGTGATCATGTCTCGAAACTGGGAAGATGATTATCTCGCATTAGGTTGCCATTGCTTTCTGCGGTAGACTGGTTGTCAGCCAAGGCTATAGAACCCAATCTAATGTGTTATTTAACCCATAACTGGAGGGGAGAGATGATTTCTTACCTTTCCCAAGGGTATTTGCATGTAAGTGAATGCAATGAATTCAACTGGAATTCGAACTTGGCTCTCCTGCTTCTCATTCCAAGTCGATATCCACTTCACCACAAATGCCCATCCTAATCCATTAAATAGCAAAAAAAGATAAAATAGCTATAAAAATCTTCTCTTTTTTTTTTTTCTAATCACAAGCAAAGCAATAAGGCTCCTAAGATACAAAGGGTGTTCAAGAACATGAGAAAAAAACATTATTAAGGTTAGAGAACAATAAAGAACTGGAATTAAGCAAATAACAAATCACAATTACCACTGATCTCCAAAGATTTAAATCCAAAATTGAGTGGAAAGCAAGAAGCCAAAAGAGAGTTCCACAAGTGAGAATGCAATAGAAGAAACAATTAATATAGAACTTAGGGTTATACAAGAATAAATCCTATACATATTTTTCGACCAATAAACAAAAGGGCAATAAAACATTGTTTTTCCCTATTGCCCTTCCTTTCAATATCTACTGTGAGTGTTAGATTCTCTAGGCCTCTTTTCTCATTATTTGGCAAATTTCAATCAATTCTTTTTATAATTGCAAGAAAAAGTTTCTTTATAGTTTCTTAAAATTTCTCCATTGCTCAAATATTTTATTCATGGTGTCCTTGGACAACATCTTTGTCACTTTAAGTCACTTTTTACTGTGTTGAAGAGGTTGTCAAGTCTATTCTCGTCTGCTGCTATTTCACACTACAAAACATTGGATAAAGCCAAAAATGATTTTATGAAATTACGTAAATAAGTCAAAATAATCTGTTAAATTAGTTTTTCTTACATTTAAGCAAGTAAAAATAATTAGTCAGTGTAGTATGGTATGCAAAGGAGATACATGCATAAATAAAGGGAGGAGAAATCGCATAGCTTCCTGTTATACATCATATTAATGGTGCCCTTGATAGAATGTCTGACCATACTCAATGGTCTGGAGCATGTGGAGATGTGGATTAGATGCTTTGCAGCACTGGCCAGGGTAAAGAGACAGAGAGACAGAGAAAATGAAGAAAAACAAATAGAAAAGTGATCCAGAATATTCCAAAGAGCAACTAAGGGCGTCAAATCTCTCGGGTCCAGGGAGGTGCAGTATGGTATGCAAATGAGATACACACATAGTGCAAACCTCGGCACCATGAGAAAACAAATCACATAACTTCCTATGAGATTTACTCATCATATCAGTAAGATTGTTGAATTCATTTTTATTATTAATATACACATTAGAGTCTCTCATGGCCAGCACTGTATATCTGTGTCTACAGTAAGAAACCTAAGTAGATTTCCATAATGAGAAAAATAAATTTATAAAATATATGTACTGCTGAAAATGTCATTTATACAGTAAGTTTATAGATATTTTTTAAATGACTTCACACCAGGTAAGGCATTAAATCCACTAAGATGCAAGGGATTACTGAGTGCTAGATTAGTCAGTCAGTTAAATGCCATACATGATACATGCTTTGGGTGATCATGTCTCAAAAGAGACATGACTGACTGGGCAGAAGATTACCCCGCAGCAAGTTGCCATTGCTTTCTGCGGTAGACTGGTTGCCAGTCAAGGCTATAGAACCCAATCTGTCCTTTTATTTGACTCATACCTTGAGGGGGAAAAGATTATATTATTAAGTAGTATTTAGTTGAGGATCAGTTTATTACTTCATAACAATAGAAAACCGATCCCTCACTTTATGCCAAGTAGAAGCCTTAATCATGTTCCAACTATTATATTCAGTCAGTCATTTAAATGCCAAACGTGATACTTGATTTGGACGATCACATCTCAAAAGAGACATGAATAACTGGGCAGAAGATTATCCCACAGTAGGTTGCCATTGCTTTCTGCGGTAGACTGGTTGCCAGCCAAGGCTATAGAACTCAATCTGTTTTATTATTTAACCCGTAACTTGAGGGAAGAGAAGGATTAATACCCTTTCCCAAGGGTATTTCTGTGTAAGTGAATTTGGGGGATTCAACTGGAATTTGAACTCAGCTCTCTGATTTGTCTTTCAGAGTCGATATCCACTGTACCACATCCGCACATCCTGAGTCCTAGATGATATGCCAAAAAATATACTATTAAGAGGAGAGGGAACAATAAAAGAACAAGAATTTTTAATAAAAAAAAATGACTAGTAGCAACATTTTTCTATCTTTTTTTAATGATTTCCTCCAGGTGAGGCAATAAAGCCACTAAGATGCAAGTGGTTACTGAGTGTGAAAGAGTATGAGAAAAAGAAAAAAACATTATTAAGGGGAGAGAACAATAAATGAACAAGAATTAAGATGACAGAAGATAATGATTAATGTTGCATTTAATTTTGAAAATCAAAGTTAACTGGGAAAAATAAGCCTGAAGAGCTTGCCTCGATCAAAACCCAGTGTGGGTGACAAAGCGAACCTTGCTGCCAAGCTTGAAAAGGACCCCCAATCCGTAGTGGACTGGGGTAGGAAATGGCTCGTAAATTTCAATGCTTCTAAAATGAAGCTGCTATCAACTAACCACCATAGACAATCGCATCTACCGCCCATTAGCATGGAACAGGCTTGCCTCCCAGAGAGTAAAACACTATGCCTCCTTGGCCTTACACTCTCAGTGGACCTCAAATGGAATGACTATATTGAATCCATTGCCAAATCCGCCGCTATGAAAGTTGGTTCTCTGTGCAGGGCCCAGAAGTTTTTCCTGTCTAAATCTATCCTACCATCTGCCCGTGTATTGAATACTGCTGCTGCATCTGGTCGGGTGCTCTTGCTACTCTCCTCGGGCTTCTTGACAAAATACAGCAGAGAATCTGTAATGTGACTGACTTGGCAGATCGGCTGCAACCACTCTCCCACCGGCGTGACGTGGCTTCCCTGTGCCTCTTCTATAAATACTTTTACGGCTTCTGCTCCGATGAACTTAGATTATTGGTGCCACCTAGGTATGAATTTACACGAGATACTAGATTAACAACTAGGTCCCACCCTTTTACTGTAAAACTGATAAGATCTAACTGTAATTTCTACTCCAACAGCTTCTTTTCTCGTGCTTCCCACCTGTGAAATTCCCTTCCACATGTCTGATTTCCCGACAGCTACAATCTCCAGGAGTTTAAATGTAAGGTCAATAGACACCTCCTATGACACTAACTTGCATCTATTCTCCCAACACTCTCAATCATCAAACCAACCCTCATTCTCGGTATCCTTACCCGTCTATCACCCTCCTTCTGACATTTCCTATGTCTAACCATTCTTTCTCACCACTTTCTTCTCTATGTAACCCCTTGCACAATAGTGGCAGTGAAATGCCTTGCTTGGGGTGAAATGATTATAAAAAAAAAAAAGAAGAAAAAGTTCAGCAAACAAGAAGATGGAAGAAACTTAGGGTTACATTTAGACATTTCAACTGTAAATCAATGTTAAATTGCTGCCAGTCTAATACTGCACTTACATTCATAAAGCCTTGGTAGTGAAGAGATCATCTAAACAATTACCATGAAAGTATTTATAGAAAAAGCACAGGAAAGCTACATTATATCAGTGGGAAAGTGACTGAAGCTTAGATGCCAGGTCAGGATGAATAACATAACAGATTCTTCTTTGGGTTTTATTAAAATTCTCTAAATATATAGCAGGAACACCAGACCAGATTTAAAAGCAATATTTAAAGCAAGGACAAATGATAAGTTAACAGAACTTTGCTAGCAACTTAGTTTCTTCTGTTCCTAGAATGGGTATTCAGTTTGGAAAAAAAAAAAGAGAAGGAGAAAGGTTAGAAAGAAATATATTTGCTTTAAAAAAATACTTCAAAATTAAACAGGCAAAACACTAAAAGAATGTTAAAATTCAATTTATGCCAAAAATTTTAAATGGTAGACTTGTGAAAATAATTCAGACATAAAATATTTGATATCATATAATCCTTCCACAATCCACAATCCACTACAAGCAAAAAAAGTGATAATGCCACTAAGATGTAGATGGTGGAGAGGTAGGTACTAGGCATGAAAGAGGAAGAGAAGCCTTTACATGGAACTGGAAGCCAAATTCTGACTAAGAAATTAGGTATAAACCTCTACTCCTGTTCAAAAGACTAGGGAGGAATATAAGCCAGATAGTTGGTGAACCTATCTTTTTTTTTTTTTTTTTTTTTATCATATCACGATAATGCCACTGATGTGCAGGGGGCTACGTAAGAGTAAAAAGATTGGAAAAGAGAAAGCCGGAAACCGCATCCTAAACAGGAAACAAGGGATGAGCCTCTTCACCTGTTCAATAGACGTGGGTGGAGTGTGAACCGGGTGATAGTTTAGTATATCTACTCCAATTGCTCTTATTAAAAAAAAAAACAAAATAGTAAATAAAATTTTAGAGTTTCAGTGGCGACATTAGAATTATAGAGTTAAAGTATGCTTTCACCAGAACTGGAAACCCAACTTTAAACAGGAAACAAGTGTTAAACCATTATGCCTGTTCAAAAGGCTGGGGAAAGGTGTGAACCAGCTTGGGAGGGGGATGTTTTTGTGGAAATTTTCTGATCCTCCACAAAAAGAACTTATTAAGACCCTAACCCTGTTTAGTAATTTTTAACTTTTTATCCTTTTAAATAAATTTCAAACTCTACATTTTATTAAAACCCCCACTAATGCTTCCCTGATTTCTATGATTTTAACCTCTTTAAATCTGAGGTCAGTCATTATCTATCCTACATATCCTAGTATTCCCTTCTTACTCCTCTTTGTATGCTCTTATAGCAATCATTCACTAACTCTCTACTAGGAGCAACTCTTGGGAATTGTGTTCATTTAACAATAGAATAAAAGAATTATTTGTTACGCATTGATTTTTTTCTTTTGATTACTGAAGAGTAAAAAGAATGACTTTAATGATCCAGTCAAGGCATTAAACTTTTACCTTATTCACAGTAAACCTCAAATTCTACTTTATACTCACCTTATGTCCAACAGACCTCACATACTATCATAGGTTGTTCTTTTTACGATGGAATTTTTGAGGGTCATTATTTGTAACTCTTTAGATTTTTGTTAGGGAACTTCCAGATGGATTTTCATCCATAAATAGCATGCCAAAGTAGACCTGGTGAAGCCCATTCCTCTCTGAGACTTTCTGTATACCTATCATGTCTTTAGTAAATTTTAAAAAGATTTGAAAATTATATTATTCGTGGCTATATCCTCAAGATATTCAACAAAATCTAAATTTATTTATGAATGAAACTTTGTCTCTGTGTGTGTGTCCGTTACCTATAGACTCTGAAACGGCTGAAGCGATTTTCTTGAAAATTTACACAGTTGTACTAAAATCATTTGCGAGTGTTCTTAGCTAGGTTTTGTGTCGAGGTACCCCCCGATAAATATTGAAAATAGATAATCGAAAAAATCAGGTTATAGAAGTGGTCTGATTTTAATCAAACTTGATACACTCATAGACAAAGACATAAAAAACGATATTCAGAAGTTTCAAGGTTGCAGTTCTTACAATAGTGCAGAAACACTGATTATATATATATATATATATATATATATATATATAAAAGGCAAGATTTTTGTGTGTGTGTCTGTTTATCTGCCTGTATGCCTGTATTTTTTCAGTCCTTTTCTTTTAGTTTTTGCTTTGGGTTCGCCTCTAAGTAGGTATAATTGTAGTTCTTAGTCTCAGCCATGATACCATTTACTCAGAGGACTTATTTAGCCTTCAAAATTCAGTTTATGACGAAAAAACTTATTTGATATCAATACCAGAAAATCAAAATTTGACTTACATCCATTCATTTTTCTTTCAGTCTACGGTTTCGCTTTAACTGGAAAAAAACTATTGCTTTTTAGTCTTTCATGCCAATGTCCAAAGAGTCTGAGCTCCAGGATCATGGATTAGTTTTAAAGCTTTCATTACACCCGAGCAACACCGGGCTATACTGCTAGTTGACAATAATTTGTATTTAATTAGAATTTATATTCCAACTAAGTAAGTATTTACATGCACACACACACACACACATATATAAAGGGCAGCATAAATACCTCCTATATGATAAGACATTAGTGCCAGCAATGTTTTCATTTAGCTCATGTCTTACCATGATGTAGGGTTTGAAATTTATGTAAAAGGATAAAAAGTTAAAAATTACTAAACAGGGTTAGGGTCTTAATAAGTTCTTTTTATGGAGGATCAGAAAATTTCCACAAAAACATACCCATTCCAAGCTGGTTCACACCTTTCCCAAACTTTTTGAACAGGCATAATGGTTTAACACTTGTTTCCTGTTTAGGGTTGGGTTTCCAGTTCTGGTGAAAGCATACTTTAACTCTATAATTCTAATGTCGCCACTGAAACTCTAAAATTTTATTTACTATTTTTTTTTTTTAATAAGAGCAGATAGTTTCCTATTCAGAATTTGGCTTCCAGTTCAGTGTAAAAGCTACTCTTCCTCTTTCATGCCTAGTACCTACCTCTCCACCATCTACATCTTAGTGGCATAATCACTTTTTTTGCTTGTAGTGGATTGTGTGCCTGCTTGGCAACTTGGTGGAAGGATTATATGATATCAAATATTTTATGTCTGAATTATTTTCACAAGTCTACCATTTAAAATTTTTGGCATAAATTGAATTTTAACATTCTTTTAGTGTTTTGCCTGTTTAATTTTGAAGTATTTTTTTAAAGCAAATATATTTCTTTCTAACCTTTCTCCTTCTCTTTTTTTTTTCCAAACTGAATACCCATTCTAGGAGCAGAAGAAACTAAGTTGCTAGCAAAGTTCTGTTATCTTACCATTTGTCCTTGCTTTAAATATTGCTTTTAAATCTGGTCTGGTGTTCCTGCTATGTATTTAGAGAATTTTGATAAAACCCAAAGAAGAATCTGTTATGTTATTCATCCTGACCTGGCATCTAAGCTTCAGTCACTTTCCCACTGCCATAATGTAGCTTTCCTGTGCCTTTTCTATAAATACTTTCATGATAATTGTTTAGATGAACGTTTCGCTACCAAGACTATGCCACACATTGTGTATGTAGTTTGAGTATGATGCCAAAATATTTATATTGATATGCTTTCTAAAATGATGGCAACATATATATTGATGTACCACAATGATATATATATATTTCAATGCACAAGGATCTTTATTATAATAGTGAGGATATATATATATATATATATATATTTCAATGCACAATGATCTTTATTATAATAGTGAGGATATATAAAAATGCACAACGATATTATAATAGTGAGGATATATATATATGCACAACGATATTTATTACAATAGTGAGGATATATATATATATAAATGCACAAGGATCTTAATTATAATAGTGAGCATATATATATATATATATATATATATATATATATACAAATGCACAAGTATGTTTATTGTAATAGTGAGGATATATTTATGTATATATATATATAAATGCGCAACAATCTTTATTATAATAGTGAGGATATATATATATATAAATGCACAACAATTTTTATTATATATATATATAAATGCACAACAATCTTTATTATATATATATATATATATATATATATATATATATATAAATGCACAACAATCTTTATTATATATATATATATAAATGCACAACGATATTATAATAGTGAGGATATATATATATATATAAATGCACAACAATCTTTATTATATATATATATATATATATATAAATGCAGAATGATATTTATTATAATAGTGAGGATATATATATATATATGTGTGTATATATTCTTCACTTCTCTATAACGTATATATATATATATATCACTATTATAATAAAGATCGTTGTGCATTTTTATATATATATATATATATATATATATATATATATATTCTTCACTACTCTATAACGTAATTATTGAAAAATAATAAAATAAGGCACTATTAAAAAGTGAACACGCAGAAAGAGCTGTCATGAAAGTTTAATAACTCATAGTAAAGAGAATGATCTGAGCTGAACCTGCCTTGTTAGTGTGTCTCTCTCTCCATGAGCAAAACAAGAAACAAGAGGAATATATATATATATATATATATATGTAAAATATTTAAACATATATTGTTAAACATAACTGACAATGAATGTCTAGTCTGTTTAAATTTGAGTCATTTTAAACATTGTATTTTGGCTTTAATTTCAGGTAAAAATAAAGACAAAATTGTTCCAATATTTGGATATTTTTTTTATTATGCTGGTTCTAAGCTTTTGGCTTCAGAGAGCTTACAGGGATGTTAACATAAAGATATACACCATCAAAGATGATGATATCTTGTGTTGACCTAAAACATTGCTATGCAATGATAACAGTCACTGAATAGCAGATGCATGTCATAAATTTGTAATGCGTCCCACCATGTGAGAGACTGAAATGTTAACAACGGAATCATATGTCAAAATGCAATGTAATGTGTTGTGATTAGATTGAAATGTGATTTTATTAAGTGTGAGTTGCTTTGATTTAATATAGATGGCCTCCAATATCTGAATATTTTTTTTTGCTGTGTGTATGTGTGAGTATTATTGTGTTATCAACTAAATCTGTCTAATATTCCATACATAAATATGTATGGTTAAATAAAAAGAAGACAAGGAAAACTGTATTTAACTTGCCTACACGTTTCGTCCTGTGATGGACTTTATCATGGCAGAAAGATGAAATGAGCTTTATTCTAAATTACGTATCTATAAACAAACAGTGTTGGCAACTATGAAAATGCTCACAAATCATTTAAAAAGATTAACAGATTATTTTAGTTTTAGAACTCCTTCATCTGTAGTGCAATGTCAGAAAATGTTAAAATGAAGAGAATTCAACTGTTTTCCTTGGTCTTTTTATTATGTATGTTAGTCTGTTTCAGTATCGTTTCTTTTTGCCTTGATAATGTTCATCACAGGATGTAACGTGTAGGTGAGTTAAATACAGTTTTCCTCTTTTTATTTAACCATCCTGTCATTAATCTCAGATCATAACTGAGTATATTTTTACATAAATGTGTATATAAAAATAAATACACAAGTCTTTATTATGGTGGTTGATTTTTTAAGTGTCGTTTAGATGTGGCACAAGGCCAAAAGTATGGGGTACCCTGTGAGAATTGAACTCACTACTCAGGTGTAATAGGTTCTAGCAAGAAAAGCTTGCTAACCATTACACCACGCTGAGGTGTCCAAAGTTTTTATTATGATAGAGAGGATATATTTCCTAAACCCTTCCCTTTCTTAGTTTTTTCATTGTCTTTCATTTTTACTTTCTGTAACCCTCTGTGTTCTAGTGGCATTTTCCCCTTGCTTGGGGTGAATGCTAAACAATCTTTACAAAGGATGCTGAGGATACCATAGACCAAAAATGTGAGCAACAACAAGGTTTTGGAGAGAATGGAAACAAAAAGTAAACTTAACGCTTAACATCAGGAAGAGACAGCTAAAGTTTCTGAGACACGTAATGAGGAAGGAGTGCTTGGAGAATCTGATACTCACATAACAAATAGAGTGGGGAAAAGAGATGGGAAAACAGCATGTAACATACTTGATGGGCTTAATCAAATGGATGGCAGAGCAGGGTTTGGGAGAAATAACAAAGGAAAATATAAGTGCTACAAGGGACAGGAAGATGTGGAGGGAAATAATCACTTCCATTCTGAAGAGACACAGCACATAATAGAAGATATATGTATGGAATTTGTTACTTTAACTCAGCAGGTTCATGCTGACTTTGAACTTTTCTGAGGATACTTTTATGATGTCTTCACTCATTAGGGCTGTTTTTTACACTAAAACTGTTAATGCTTTATCTCTACCCTGCACTT